>JAHZND010001793.1:0-40014 GCA_027744115.1 Acrocyrtus sp. NNG-2020 | reverse complement strand
TATAGGTAGGTGAGCGAACAAAGACATGAGGATGGTTATAGTTCAACAAAGAGACTTTCATCTTTCTGACATCTAATTTCGCATCTGCCTACTTTTTCAACTGTAAAGTTAGTTATCAGTTGCTGCTGTAGATGGCAAGTGACACTAGCGTGAGATATTGTGAACAAATTTTAAAGACGCTGTCGCTACCTTGTCCAAAGCAATTTTCAGCGAGGCTCTTTTATCATGCTTCGTAATTGTGGATGAAGATATTGAAGAATAAAATTGTAACTCATGCAAAAACCTAAAAGAGATTCCCTGTTAAAATGACGAGACAAACTAAATTGTGGATATCTACAATCAAAGAACATGCTACAAGTCGATAAAATGAAATTAGCAATTTTTATATGCTTTTGGACCTTAGTACACCTTAAAAAGGGAGTTAACTTTGGCAACTTTTAAATGTAGCTGCAGTAGTAAAAAATGCTAATTCTGAACTGTGGTGTTGAGCATGTAATTATAAATTGGTTTTTCTAGCCTCAATCGATTTCAAAGAAACTGAAGTCATGTTGGATGATAATTATCTCGTGTTTCTCATGTAACTTTTCAACTTCAAGCGAACTAGCACTGTATGAATTTGTGGTTCTCTCCTCCTAATCTCCCCAATCGATTTCAAAGAAACTGAAGTCATGTTGGATGATAATTATCTCGTGTTTCTCATGTAACTTTTCAACTTCAAGCGAACTAGCACTGTATGAATTTGTGGTTCTCTCCTCCGAATCTGTTTTTCTGTTCTATATATCTGCACGCGATGAAAAAAGGAAGCAGGGAGAGCTTGCAAGTTGCACGTTAAAAAAAAGTGAACGTCGCGTAAGAAGCGGTTGCACGCAGTCCAAAACATTCATTCACTGAGTGACCAGTGTGGAGTGAGCATCTCTCCATGCCACATGCTTCCTACTTGGCGAATACTTATTGCCCCAAACCAACAGCAAACAAAGAGAGTAACGTTTGCGTCCTAAAACGACTCAAAACTGAAAGCACAAAAATACATAGGTGTCCAGTGCACTCCAAACGTTAAATATTTCACAGGTTAATCAAACAGTATTAACTGAACTGACTCGAAAATTACAGTGTAATTAATCAAAAGTGAGCAGTGGAAGGAGCAAAGTTTGTGCGCAAATTTGGGCAAATTGATTACTTTCGGATACTGTGTTGGGTAAGTGGCAAAAGTGAATTTTGAACATAATTATTTACAACTAGTTACGGAAACTGCGATCCAAACAGAGAAAACAGAGTAGGAGGCCAGATGCATGTCCATTTTAGGTGTTAAACTAGTAGCTTTCATGGCTTGTTAGACTCAGTTCTGATTTTACTTGGCTGTATATTTTTTTGAAAAAATCAGATTTGAGACTTCCTCCTCCAGCGGTTCGGTAGAAAGCGAGAGGCTCGGCTGCTGAGATTTTAATGAGCACTTTTCAAAAATCGTGAACGAAAATGGTTTAGAGTTTGGAGTGGGTTGCACTTCATCGGTGTGCTAAGATGGGAAAGCCATGATTCGCATAACAAAATGTCAACAGCATCAACATCTAAGTGAAAATTGTATTCACTTGCAGAATATTTCTTAATTCAGTCTCCACTAGCAGAGCAATTTACCATTTCCCATACTATTTTTTTTGAAGACTGGAAACAAACTAGGAGTGCCTTTTAAAATAAATTTTTGCATAAAATGCATTTACCATCCAGCGTGTTTTAATTTGTAGTTGTTTTGTAACTTTCCTGTCAAGCGTGATCTTCATTTTAAGTGGGGAGTGGAATGAGCCTTTTGTTTTGTGTATTTTTAACAAATTTTCTCCACGAGCGTGTTTTCGCAGAGCTTGTCAAAACCCATCCAGTCCATTCCACAACGGAGATAAATTAAATGTTGCGTGATTCCATCCTATCATGATTATCATCACACTACCGCTCCTGTCTCTCTCTCCTTCGGTCGTACCCACTTTTTTTAAAAGGTATTGTAGTGCAAGTAAATTTAACTGGAATGAGCAGGGATAGAATTTTTTTAGTACTTTACTAAAATAGGAAATAAATATGGATGAGTTGTAAGGGAGAGAGAGAGAAAGAAGTGAGATGGATTATTTTAGTCGTTTCTTTTTCTTCAAGTGGAGCAAAATAAATAAACAGGAGGATGAGTAGTGGAAGATAGCACTCACTCACTTTACTCGGATTCTCTCATTGAAAAAAAAGCAAAAAAATGTTTTGTAAAGGTTAGCAGCAACAAAGAAAAACAGAAATGCCGTGCTTAAGAGAGCTGAATAGGTCGTCGGGTGGCTTATTCCTTTTTTAGTGTAAACACCACTTCTTCTTTTTTCTCCTTCATCAGGAGGAAAAAGTGCAACGTTGCTTATCCAAGGAAATAAAGCCGTCCATTTCAATGAATTTTTTTTGGAGAGATTTGGATATACAAAATATATATTTCGGATCTCTCTTCATTATTCGGTAAGTATTCTTATGTGCGTGAGTGCGTGCATAAGTGTGGCTTTTTATGGAAGAAACGGTTTCTCTCTATCTGGTGTATTTTTTCTGTTATTGTTGTTGTTGCTGCTGCTGTTTCTGTTACCGGTTCCGTCTTTAAATATGTCTGTCCATCCGACACAGAAAATGTATTTTGCTGTTGTGGAAAGTTCAGGATGAACGAAATCTCATATGCACGCTTAACAAAAAAAAATTGTAATAGGATCAGCAAGAATAAAATCATATATCTCTGTGTATTACGGAAATCGGAAGGAAACTGGCTGAGTGGCTGCGAGTTTTCTACGAGCCCATATAAATGTTTTCATGTTTCAAGAAATAAGCTTTCTTAAGGAGACAAGATGAAGTTGAGAAGCAACAAAAAAAAAGATTCGAGCATGGAAACGCACTCTTTTACAAGCTTTCACCCTTTATTTCCTCATTTCCTACCTCTACTTTTATGGTAAAACTGGCAAAAAAGGAGAACAGATTTTGCTTCCATTTTCTCCATAAAAAAAGAAAGATTCCTCATTCGATATGATTCGACAAGATGAGGATAATGATAACCCATTGTATTCTTTGCTCTTGGTTTTGGTATACTTTGACTTATCCGTTTAGCTGCGCTTACTTTGGAATGCTGTGCTAACTTTCCCTTCCACTTCCTCCCTCCTTGAGGAAAAAAAGGAGGCATGATAAATTTGGAAACGGAGGGAAAAGGAGCGGATGATCGTTAATGGCCCATGCCATAATGCACTTTGTGAATATTTAGCACTGTGGAAATAAAAAGAGACGAGAACAAGTTTACTTTGTGCTTCCACAAACACAGACAAAACTTTGTTAACGACACGGATTTTTTTTCTCGTTGCACTTTTTGGATTTTGACTTGCATGTGATGATAGTTTAGAAAAAAAGGAGTCTTTGAAAATTATGCATCTTCTTCTTCTTCTTCATACTCGCCATCATCGTTATGATCATCTTTTCAAAATATCTCCCACATTCATTCAAATTCACAATGCTGAATGTAGTAGTAGCGAAGGCGCAGCACTCATCTTCTATGACGTTATGACAGTTACCTACTCATTTACGGAAGAAACTCTGCTCACACTATTCCCCATTCATTCAGCTGTGAATTTATTTCAGAAGTGAAATGATGATTATGCGAAAAGGTAGAGAGGGAAAGAGCTATAAAAGAATGTACTAGCTTTACAGCTTGCTACTTCCTCTTGAGATGTTGCTTTATCCTGAATACATTCTGCAACGTAATTCTCTCTATTATTTCATTTAATGTACATGTGAAATAAAAATCAGCTTCCCCGCAGTGGGAAATGATTTAGATGGAGTTTGTTGCAAAAGGAGCCACTAGTTTGAGTGCATTAATAAAGAGTGTAAAAATATGAGCGCTCCCGTTCCTGTAATGATGGCTATTTGTGTGCAAAAAAGTTTTTTTTATAGATTTATTATTACCATAAGAGGCGACGACGTGACGAACCGTCCAAGGCTACTTTTAGATACTTTTAGCTACTTGCTGCACCCTGAAATAGAACGTCCCTGCCCAGTAAATTTACTTCCTCTCCAGCCACACCAGAAAACTAGACTGGACTACTTTTATCCGGAATTTTTAGCTGAAGGGAGGAATCTAGTGTGACCACATTTTTCTTCCTATTCGCCCTTCTCTTTGCACAAAATTACTTTTTAGCCAAGTGATGGCCTTCGCGAAATGGCGCGTAGTAATTAGAGAGCAGTCCCGCAACTGCATTAATTAATTAGTACGCTATAGTAAGCAAACTTGCAATTGAGCACCACTCAATATTTCTGTGCTCTTTCTTAAAAGCACTGCTTGCTTTCAGCATTTTGGACAGGATCCTGCACTTGTGGTGTTTTTTCCGCTGATTCCAATCATACTCCATCAATAACCACCCACAAAAAAATATAGTGACATCACTGACAATAACAAATAGGCACGTTTATAATTTTAGTGATTGCTTTTTTATCAGTTGGCCTTCACAATAAAAAAAATATTTTACAGTTACTTTTTTATTGTAAAGCATTTTTGCACATTCTCCGCAAATCAAATTAAACGTGGAAAGCATTTTAATGAACGCCATTCTACCATTTCGCTTGTCTGTGTGTGAAGATGATGATAAGTTGATGGGACGGGAAGAGATTTTTTCAGTCTTTTAGCAATGTATCGGCAGGCGGCCGCCATCATCATCTATCTTATTGTTTTGTCACTGAAACGAACAACGTCGTTGGTCTCAATCAGCCACAGTAAGACAGAGAGAGCTGAAAAAATGCACGCATGTTAGTTAATATATACAAATATTTACGCATGATGCGTGTGGCATTTGACTTTGACTTCATCATCATTTTCCTCTCGTCAAGAGTTTTCTGCTAAACTCATACCAGAAAAAAATAAGACAAAAAATATGCTTTTTTTCACAGTGACATCTCAAATTTCTTGTATACTACATATGCAAACATTTTATACGCATATTTCTGTGAAGGAGACGAACAAGTCTTGTCTGCTATTTTACTCCAGTCACTTAATCACCCTCAGTTTCAAATGAGCCAATCAATTTCCTTCCCATACACAGTTTCATTAGCTTATTCCGTCTTTGTTCCGCTCCGTCCTGGTGACTTATGTTATGATGAGGATGACATGGCATGGCATGACATATATATAATGAGGGAAATAAGGAAGTATGTGAAAATACAAGAGGAAAACCGGAAAGGAACAAAGCCCAAATTACACTTTTACACCAAAAACCATACAAAGCCGAACTCCTCTTTTTTTCATACTCGGCTGTCAATTGTGTAGGGTGATGATGGGACGGCTGTGTGGTGTGTGTGGGTCCGACTGATAGCACAAAAGTGCACTGTGGAAACGAGAGTGAAAAGGATGAAGGGATATTTTATTTCGTTTTTTCAGATGAAAGAAAAAAAACCTCCGCTCCTTTTCCTTTCTTTTTTTGTGTGCCTACTCTCTGGTCGGTTGACTGTCCGCGCTGCTGTTATACTGTTCTAGTAGGGTAGTAAATGTCGAGCAAGATAGTTCTCCTAAATGAATGGTTGTGATCGTAAAATCTCAATTAAACCTTGTCTTCCCCACTTTGTTGGATAGTGCTTGTAATTGCATGTTTTATTAGTCTAGGGAACAGAGCGCCGAGTGTAGGCGCTCCTCTCGCACTTTGGAAAAAAGTTGTGAAAGGAGTGAAGGTCCTCTATGCCATTGATGAGCAATAGGAAACGATGGTGGACTTGTACAACCGCCATTTCAATTATTGTCGTATTGTCATATATTCCAGGAAAGAAATAAAGTCGCTTTAACTACTTTTAATTTTGCGTCTGAGCCACTGTCAAAGATCTCGGTTTTATTTGTTTCCTTGAACAGAATTTTAATTCTGAACTTTTATTGAGAGAACTGTGATGAGAATACACATTCAAACTGTACATTTGGGCAAGTTCGCAGAAGTTGTTTACGGAAAGTTGAAAATCCCTCGTAGATGAATTCATTAGTTTTTTGGGGTATATCTTCCACAAAGTAAAATTTTACGAGAAATTTCGTTTCAGGAAACTTCTTTTTTCATGGTCTCTGCTTTTTATTTTAAAAAAAAAACCTTTCTCGCTGCCCTATGCCAGTATATAGTTGTCAAAATGCAAAAGAAATAAAAAAGCTCCATTGCTTTCATAGAGAAGATTGAACTTTTACGAGTTTGAAAAAAAAGTTCCACGGGGTGAAACCTAAATGAAATATACACGTGTCCATTTTTTGATACTGGAAAAAGAGATAAAAGTCTCTGGGAACATAACTAATGATGGAGCGTAAATATTGTAATCATTTCGGAGAATTCATCAGAAATTTTTTTTCCTGATGAAGTCCGTCACATAAAAGAATGCGTTTCATTAAACAGATTGTAAGCCCGGGAATGTATGGAAAAAGGTTTGATTTTTTTATTGATCTTGATCTTGCCTTTTGTGCCATTCTTTTCTCATCATCACAAATAATAAAAATCAATAGGTTTCAGTTCTATAAAAAAAAATAGGAGCTGGATTGCTATTGCTGAGCACTCGAAATGAAAATGGTTCGTTCCCCTTCTCGAAAAAAAAGTATTTTTGTAGCTGCTCACCCTTTTTACGCCAGACAAAAAATGCACGCTCAGCTTTTGCATAATCCCTGCTAATCCAAGCTTGTCTGATTTTTATTTTTTTTTCTCCGCTTTTTAAAATAATGAATTGATTAGGTCAAGTATGTAAAAAATATTACTGCTCACTCTCTCCTATTTTATTACAATGAGAACGAATCAAAACTATGATTGTAGTCGCTTTATGTAAATACAGTTTACGCTCAATTTTGCTCTTTTTATGTATTTCCAACTCTTGCGAAAAAACACCACTTGTTTAGTTACGAGAGTGTAATCCGACTCCAGCTAAGCATCTTATTGCTGTAAGCTGAGCAAGTTCATAAGGAAAATAAAAATAATAAAATGGGATGAAAATCGAAGGAGAGCAGAGGGAGAGAAGTGAGATTTTCCTTGTACATTTTTCTCTTAACTATTTGTATTGACATTCATCTACACAACAAACAACAGCAATAAAACTAGTGTAAGGAAAAATAACTTTGATGAGATGGGATTTTTGGGATGGGGACGAATAAAAAAGCATAAAAAATGTTTGAGAAGGCGCCGTCTTTCTTTTTTAGCACTCTGCAGCATTATTTGCCATTTCGCCACTCTCTCTCTCTTCGCCGTCACCAGCCACCAGTGTGCTCACCGTCATAACAAAACTGAACTAATTTTTTTCAGTCTTCAATCATTCTCCTTCCATTATACATTCCATGCTCTCCTCCTCCTCGGCTGCACATTGTTGCCGAGCCAAAGCCGTAGCCAAGTTGTGTTGTGGAGAAACTTCATTTAAGAAAATTATTTTTTGCAATGTCAAAGTGTGCATACACATCAATTTTATGTAAATGTCGTGAGTAAATACACGGAATAGTGGTTTTTTTACTCGGCAAAAACATAAAACCATTTCATATAGCTCATACGAAATATTTTCTCAGTTTCGAGCTGTATTTTGACAAATTTATCTCACCATAATTTGAAGAAAAGGAGTATGGAACAGGAAAAATAGTATTAAGTAGTAAAATAAATGAAATAAACGTCCAAATTTGTAGTTTATGGTGGACTGAGGCTGACACAAATTTACATTTTGGTTATTAAATGAAAAAAATGCTTCAATGTTTATGATTATCTGTTTGGTCATATAATTTTTTTTACCAATTGAATGAAATGTTTTTCTCTCTCTGTGCTTGTCTGACACCAAAGTGCGTTAATCCCTCCCGTGAGAACTCATTTAAAGTTCATCATAAGGAAATATATGCAGAGGAGAACTGATCAACTTTTAAATTTCAATTTAATTTAGTGCTCCCTCCCTCCTTTTACTTTTTTCCATTTGAAAAAAAACTACTTTGAAAAAAAAAACAGCTAGAGAGCAGATTTCGCAATGCCATGAATTCACCCAAACATTAAAGAGAGTAAACTTGATTTACTTTTTACACATTTTATTCAGGCTTGGTGTACTCCAATAAAATTAAAATTTACGCTTGATTTTTATTATTGCGTGTCTTCCACATTCCTTCCAGCTTAACTCACCAAAAATGCTTATTACGTATGCCAGCGGAAATCATTACGAGGAGAAGAGAGAGTGAAAAGGAGTACGGCCTCGTTTGTGCCCCTTTTTTATTATGACGAGAGAAGATCAGCAAATGTACATGGACCGTGTTCAAAGCGATTGTAATTACAAAGAATCCTACCCTATTGAGTAAGCGTACTACCCCAAATATTTGCGAGCCAGCTAAAAGTTACTTTATAGGCTTTTCCAAGTATCTGGCCGCTCTTTTATATAATATAGCAGGAGTGCGGATTACAGAACATGACATAAGTTATGTTTATCATCATCACCGTCTCTTAATCACTTTAATATGATATGGTGTATGGTATGATGATGGTTGGTGAGCATATCATCTACTAAAATTATTCCTTATCACATCCGCAACACCATCACAGGAGAACAAAAAAAATTCAGCATCCGCCCTGCATTTTTTTTATCGTCTTCTCAATTAGATAAACAAATGCGGAGAGAAAAAATATATGAGCGGCTCGATTTCCGATTCGACTCATTTCATGCAATGAAACGCACAGCGAATAGACCTAACCAGCGCAATGCAATTCAATCTGTTTTCAAGTATTGATGAGAATTCCGAGGAACTCGACCACTTTGCAAAAAAACGCCATTCATGTAAGAGTGATTGGATGATGGTGATGTAATTGAATCTCATTTTAGAAAAAAAATATACACAACTGCAAATTGCAAGGAAAAGAGCAAGGGAGACAGAGAGTCGAGAGCTATTTTTGCTATAAGCAAATTCTTCAAAGTGGAAGTTGATGATGAAGCCGCAGAAAAAACAAAAACTCGGCGAATAACAAATCCTCCTCCTGCATCTGTAATTGCAACGTGTAAAAAAGAATCACTGATGGGATTTTGATGTTGTCTGTCAGGCTGTGCAGAAAAATTCCTCGCGATATATAGCACTGTACATTTTCACTCCGCGAATATTGCATTCCCTCAACTGGGAATTTGCTTTTTAAGAAAGTCGACCATAGGAAAAAGCAACTTTTCCAATACTGGCTCGGCAGATGAGTGAGTGAATGAGCACATTTTTTTCCAAGGAGGAAATAAAGTGGATTGAAGTTTTTTTTTGAGGTGGCGGTGGGCGTGTCTGTGCAATTCTCGCTCGTTACAAAATTTCACTTACTGACTCACTTCTTCGTTCACACATCTTTTCCTCTCGCTCAATTTACTTATTGCCTCCTACATTAATTTTTTTGTTTCTCCCGGTTTCTCTTTTCCACTGTTTTGCTAAAAACGAGTGAGAAAAGAGACGAAGGGAGAAAAAAAGGCGAAATACACTGAAATAGTTATAAATTGCATAGTGAAGGCAAGGTTCCTTCTCTGATTTCCCGTTTGTGTGTCAAGAATTCATCCATTTTTTGTAACGGATAGTTCAGCACTATTTCTCTTGAGTAGTGGCTCTTGTTTTCCTCCTTGACTGAGAAAACTCTCACCACTTTCAGTTTCCACTTTAGCAACACACCTTTCCATACACGTTTACTCAAGCGTAATGCTAGGATGACATGACTAATAAGACAAACAACTTTTTTTTACAGTCTGTTTACCTTTTACTATTTTTTAGCAAGGAAACTTTTACATTTTGAGACTCGTTGGAGGTAAGACAAGTTGAGAACGTACAGCATCACTCTTCCTGGTGCATTGGAAAAGTGCAATGCTGGAATTTATTTTTTCGCCAGAAGCTCTCAGAGCTGACGTGACATAAGCACGAGAAGCACATAAATCAGTCAGTACGACTTTTGACTTGAAAGGCTTCACAGTTATTTTAAACTGCAAGAAAATTCTTAGCTTAGTTTTCTTAGCTCATTCCTCCTCCCAAAACAACTCTTAGAGTGCAGAATAGTGCATTGGGACCACGACTAAAAAGTATAAAGGGTTGTTAACTTCTTTATAGCTTTAGAAAAACACTATTTTTTTTATTTTGCACTCCTCTCTAGCCTCCCCCTGATACTCTGTATATTTTAAAAAAAAGAAAAGGGATTTTTTCAGTGATAACGAATAAATTTTTTTTCGTCTTTGTTGGCACTTTATTTCTTCTACTGCTGTGCTTTCCTCATATTTATTTTCATCACATCACCAATGCACATACTTCTGTGAGGAGAGCTTCTCTATTTCTAATAGCACAGTAATAATAATAACAAAGCAAGTTAGCTTACTGTTTCTGCCTTTTTTGGAAAAAAAATTGGGAATGGTTCAGGAGTACAGGTTCTTTATTTTTCTGCTGAGTCTGTACTGACAGAAGAAGAATGTTGGCAGATCTAATAATAATAATGATAATAGAAAATGGTGATGATGTGATGCTAAAATAATCATGATGTGGTTTCGAATGTCGAGAAGAGGGGGTCAGCTTGCTGACTGGGAAATAATAGAAGGAGAAAAAAAAGTGAGTCATTCATTCATTTTTTTCCTTTTTGTATGTTTGCAGGAGAAGTGAGGGAGAGAGAGTGACTATAAGCAAGGGAGCAACTGGGCAAAGTTGATTAGCTCAAACTATTTCTTTATATTTTTTTGTGTGCTCAATGAACGCATGAAAAAGGGAAGAAGCACACGCACACTCATCTTATCTCTGACACTTTCTGAGAGTTGATTTGCGATTGCAATAAATGCATCAGGAGGATGATGATAATGAGGTGACCATTAAGAGACGAGCCCCAGCAGGAGAGTTACTACAGGAAAAATTCAGTATCGCCACCGGCCGCCACCAAGAACTCCATTTTGTAGAGTGGCAAGTGAGCAAAACTCCTTATCGCAAAACTCGCAATTTCATTCATTGACAAAAGAGAAGCGTATTCAGAGTGAGTGAGGATAAGTGCAACGGCAGAGTGGGAGTTGTAATTGTAGTAAAAAAAAAGAAGTGAGTAGTGCGCTAACTGTGCATGCATTTGGGAGAGATTGGAGGACTTGTGCGTGAGCAGTAATTGTTTGTGATTGTGTGTGAGGAGTGAAATGACCTTAGTCAAAGAATTTTTGTAGAGTGTGATGTGACAGGAGTAGCGAGTGAGAAGTGAGACTATTTTATTATCTCTTTTATAAGAGTTAGTGGATTGGGATATGGGAGAACGTACAAGGAATTGAACTTTCATGTTGTGAGAGGATGAATGTGACAATGTGAGATTTCTTTGAGTGGCCATCGTAATAATGAAAATGCCGATGATGATGACAGTTATGGTGATGATGATGAGCACGTACTAAAAAAAGACAACTGTTTGCTGTAACAATAAAATTATCCTAAAAAAGAGTGACAGCCATCATGTGGTCATTATTACTAAACGAAGTGACAAAATGCTCAGCAGTGTCGGTGGCGTCCTCTAAAGCCAAAGTAGGCCGTGAAAGGTGGAGGAGAAGGCGCACTGGCAGGG
Organism: Acrocyrtus sp. NNG-2020; assembly: GCA_027744115.1. Classification (NCBI taxonomy): domain Eukaryota; kingdom Metazoa; phylum Arthropoda; class Collembola; order Entomobryomorpha; family Entomobryidae; genus Acrocyrtus; species Acrocyrtus sp. NNG-2020. The sequence continues at coordinate 28,486 of JAHZND010001793.1, read as the reverse complement.
TTGTCACCGGTGCAGTGCTCCCAATTTTTTTAATAGTATTGTCTGCGAGTTCCCTCTCTCAAGCTGCAAGTTCGGGGAGGAATGGTGGGAAAGGGGGTGGATTCTTGGAGCATGGTGGAGGTTCTGGGGCGAGGGATGTCACCGGCAGTCTCAGCAATAATCTAATTAGCGAGGGAGGAAACGGGAAAACGGACGCATTCCGACATCGGTTCAAAGGACTCGACAGAATTTTGAATCGCTTGGATGGAGGCGGCGGCAGTGGTGGCGGAGGTGGTGAAGCTAATAATGAGACACTGGGAGAAGGTTCCTCTTCAAGTTCAGGTGCCAGTTTGAAGGTAAATAATGAGATTAAACAATTTTAATTTTCTAGACACTTCCCAACTTGGTCTTTGTGGCTACTGTGTTTTCGCAATTAGGCTTATAAAGCTGGGCGAGAGTAATAATAATTTTTCTAAGAAATTAATAAGATGATGGATGGGAGGATGAAGTCAGGATTCTTGTATTCTACACCCCAGAGCATAAATTACAGGGGTGACATCATCGCAGTAAGGTGCTGACAGCCCCAAAAAAATCCAAAAGGAGTTAGTTGAGCATTCAAAAACAACTTTTTTGCATTCTTCTTCCATATATAAATAAAAGGAGGATGATTTATAGCAGAACAGTTAACAAAGCTCGTGTGTTGCTCTGTCGGCATGCATTAAATAAAGAGAGGGAGAGGGCAGTGCGCGAATACGTGTAGACACAAGTTTAATTTACAGCACTTGCAAACTATAAAAAACTTAAGTTACTTTTTAAAAAGATTGAAACTTTAGCAATCAGTTATTTTCCAGACAGCTCACTCCTCTGAAGAAAATTGTTCAGATAAAAAGAAAAAAAATTCTTTGCAACTGTTTTAATTGAGATATAATTGGTCAGTGAAAAAAATTGAATTTCTTGTTGTCAAAAGTGAATGATGGATTGGTTTTTTACACATTGGAGATGGATCGCTCACTTGACAACTTCCATTCCCATTAATTTCTTATGACAGGAAGATGAAATGTTGTGAAGTGATAAGGCGGCTTATTATTACTGCCACCCACAATCAGTCATTCACTTACTTCCCGGTTTTGTTTGCTTAGCTAAACTTTATTGTTTCGTTCTCAAGGATTTCTACCAGCATCACCACCACCATCATGCTTACGAAGGGGGTGGAGTTGGAGTCTCATCTCCAGGAAGAGTTGGGCCAGTGTCGTCGACTACAAAGTCAGTGGATGACCGCTACACTGCTCACCGCTCCAATCTTCCAGCTTCATTTTCACTCCATCATCAAGCTTGGGCTTCTTCCGGCAAGGACTTCAATGAGGAAGATGAAGACGAAGAGGAAGAAATGGACGACGAAGACTCTTACGAGGACGACCAGGATGAAATGGACAACACAACGGATAATGGAGAGCTCCTCAATGACAAAATGTCACACTGGGTAAGTCTTAGTTTTTCATGGGAGTGTTCATAAACTGCGCCTATCTTATATTTTCCTCACGACGCTAATCCAATTACGTGAGCGATTTTTTTTTCAGCGAAAACATCCCATCAAATAAATTCCAAAGTGAAGGGTTTCATGTAATATCGATCTAATTAGGTTGCACCATTTCAGAAAGAAAGAGGGAAAAAATTGAAAAATTGATTAATAAGTAAACGAACAGGATTGAGTTTGCTCAGCGCACAGCGTGAGTGCAGGGATCGCATTTTCTCATGTCAGATAAATCTTGTTGGGTGGCCGACGTCACTCATTCCCACTATTTGACTGGACAAGCTGCGTGGAAAAGAGTGTACGTAACGTCCCCAGCTTGATCATGATCATCCCTCACGATCAACAGGGAAGAAACACGAGCATTATTAATCACATCTCGTTTCATTTTCACCCAACGCTACACACCACTAACACCACCACTACGAAATTGTACTCTGCCTTTTCGAGATGATAACGATTTCGAATGAAAACTGGGAACTTTTCTCGGAAATATCTTATCCTTCCAAGAGAAACAGAGAAAGGAAAATCATCAGCAAATTCCTTTAATATTATATTTTTTGTGCTTTACTCTAAAGCACAATAAATTCTGCTGTAAAGGATACCCCCGAGAAAAAGCGCTTTTATGAGAGTGGATGAATGCGATGCGACATCAACGATTTATCTCATTAGTCTTCACATTTTCCGGCTCATAAATTTCTCCCTTTTCCTTCCTCCTCATAATGTCTCAATGAATCTTCCATTTCACTGCATTTCTGTGTCGGTCTTCTGTCTTCCTCTCAATTCTTTTTTTTACGTTTAATTTTTGACAGAAGCCCGCAAAACGGGGAAAAAGGGGTACGATGTGTGTATCCTTTCATATCACATTACAGGCCTACCTACGCAACTCTCGGCTCACGTCCATCCACGCAATTTCATCGTCCTCATACTCATCTCATCGCATTTCCTTTGATGATTGTCTGACTTTTAGTGAGAATGGAAGAGACAAAAAATATATTGTGTTTAGCTGTGTTTTTAACTTCGTCACTAGAGAAATCGGGTCTGATCACAGATAGAGATAGGCACAGATACAAAATGATAATGTTTCCATGTTTGTGGCTTTATTTTAAGCCATTCATCATCCACTTCCACTATATCATTTTGCTTTTACGCAGGGGGCAATATGAGCGCGCACCTGTTCTCAACTCTCCATGCCTTTTCTCAATTTTCTCTTTCTGAAATATCATTTGAGTGAGGATGACATTTTTCTAGCAACAGACTAAAAAATTATCTCGGTAAAACGACATGCATTTTTTCCTCGAAAAGAATTCAAGGCTGTAACATCCTCCTACTCTTATTTCACGGTGGTGAGCCTTTTTTCCGCTGCAATAAAATTGGAAGAGAGACCATGGCATGACATTTCAAGGATTAAGTTAATAGCAACCTCTCCAATTTAAACGCAGCATTGTTGGTAGTTTTTTTACATGCACTGGAGAGAGTGCAATTGGAATGAATTACAAAATTTCTTTTTTGTGGTTCTTCTTCATAAATAATGGTGAAAAAGCTGATTTCCTCCGTAATGATGGTTGCGTGGATGACGGTAGTGTAAAGAGGGAATAATATTGCTTTTTCTCTCACCTCTCCTCTCCGTCTCTCAATAACACAACCTGGTTAATCCGCCGACGAACGGCTAGCTTAAAGAAAGGGCTTTTCAGAGTCAAATCTCATTATAAGAGTGTCATGCATGCATCCTTGCACCTTCTCCTAATCCTTCAGCTCAATTTTTATCCAGTAAACCTTAGCTTAGCCTAAGTTTCCCTTTGCTCCACGTTCCTCATGAACATGTGCATGTGTCAGTGACTTTATGTGTGTGCTTTGCTCATGTCCTCTCCTTTTCTCTATTCACTCTGGTGTGGATGGAAAAGGCCGCAACAATGGGAGGAAAACAACAACAAAGCTTACAGCTTCCTGAATGATTACCAATTGAAAAAAAAAACTTTTTAGAAAAAATTAAGCTGGAATCTATGAAGTAAAGCATGATCCTCGCACGACTACTCTCATCCTCTTCCCTGTGCTGATCATGATGACCAGGAGCAGCTAAGAAAGTTGTCCCGACGGTTGTAAAGAAGGCTATCATTATCATTTATTAAAAGGATGGAAGACGATGATTACTATTACTTCTCTGATCACATCATTCTTACTTTTCGGAAGAAGAATGATGATGCAAGATGCACTTGCATCTTTGCATGATCACATCAGATCAGATCATCGTCAAATTCGTGTGCTTTTTTTTTCTTAGATACAATCCCTCGTCATCATTATTATCATCATCTCCACCACCGCCACAAAATCTCTATCCATCTATCTTGTCTGATCAGAGGAGAAGTACGATGAGGGAAGAGTGGTAATGACTTTTTTCGCATGGCTAAGAAAGAAGAGAGCGCCGACGAATTGGAATGGAATTCAAAATAGCTTCGATTTTTATCCACACACGAGGCAAACAAAATAATCTGTGAGAGGTGAGTGCAGCAAAGCGCTCCTCTGGATTTTCTGGGCTGGCTGGACGCTCTTATTATTATTATGAGATGGTGCATAATACATAAAATGAGTCTGAAAAAATGCCGGAGATAGATGTTATGTACTCTCTCGGAATTTCTTGGTGGGAATCTTCATCTAATTAATCAGCTTTATGCTGCTTAATGCGTTTCTGAAAATTAGCTCCAGTCTTCAGAGATCATTCAGCGCTCACTGCTATCAACTATCCACTCTCCCAGCCCACATTGCTGAAGCTGCAAGAATGAAACGAAGAAACGAGAGAGGATAAAAAAACAATCCTTTAAAAAATTACTCATAAACGACTGCCCATTAATCTCTAATAATCCGTGTTAATATTCATAGAGAGAGGTGACTAGAGTGGAAAGAGTGTTCTAGACTTGAAATCAATTTATAAAAAATGTTTTTGGTCACTCCTAAAAATATGCTGCCTAAAAAAAGTTCTTACAAAAGTGTGAAGCTATATTCTCTATGTTAATGAGGAGTTAGATAAAAAATATAAATGGGAAGGTCCTTGAAGAAGAATTTTCGTTTTTAAAAAAAGCTTTTATTTCGTTCGAATATTTCCTTGTTTTTTTTTCTTTCGTTGAAATAGAAGGAGGAAGTTTTTTGACAGGCATCCGTATTTGTATTTTTTGTGTTGAGAAAATAATGACGTAATTTATGTCTTCCCTCTCGTCCTCCTTTTTTACGATTTTTTTTGTGTCAGACCTCTGCATTTTCAGCTAGTGTGTTGCAGAAGATAGAACGTGTGGAAGGCAATAGGAGGAGAGAAGGAATAAATAAATAAATAACAGAAAAATGACAGGCTGACTGGAGAATAGAGATTTTGCCGGAGGCAAAAAATTGGAGAACAAAAATTTGTTAGGGAAACGCAAAATGCAGCAGTTGAGGAAAAAAAAGTGCAGTTGCACTTCCCTCTAATTAGACCTCTGTGAATTTCACTTTACTCCGTTTTGCCTGACTGATTGGGCAGCCCGACTACTTATGCTCTGCACTGTGTGCGAAGCTAAAAAAAATTTTATATTTTTTTCTGTGAAGTAAAGTGGGATGAAAATAGCTGGAAGCTGAACAAATGGAAAAGTTGGTTTTGTTTGTGAAGAAAAGTGCATAAGTTTATGTATGGCATAATTCATTTCTCCACTTGCTCCTTCTCTCCCTCTCAATTTCCTTTTAGTGTCCGCGTTGTACTTTATTGTGTCCTCCTGTCCTCATAAACTAATAATGCTAATTGCTAATTGTTCACATGACAAGTTACAACAGGGCACAATACATTTCTTCATTCCCCCTATTTCCAGCCTGTCACTCACATTCCAAGCACACACTCACACTTTTTCTGCCCATTCCACTTGCTCAATTTCAAACAATTGCCCATAAAACATGAATTGTTTGCCACTGCTCAGCCAAAAAGAAAACACCAGCCGGACTTGAGTTTTTTTCCATTTTATTTTCTTTCTCGCCTTTTCTCTGTTCTGATTTTGAATTTTCAAGTGTAAGAGTAAAGAAACTGTATGGAAATTGGCTTGTTTACGAGGAAATGTTGGACAGTGTGCCTCATCCCATTTTCCCTTTTACAATCAAAAAAACCCAGGAGGACCAAGTAATATAGTAAATGGAGAATTATGACTTTATTCATTTCACTTCCACTCAGTTTACTCCTCTTCTCATCCCCTCCTTCACTTCACTCGCCCAACTCACTTGTCTGCAAATTATCACAAAGGTTAGTGTTCATACTAAAAGAGCAGAGCGCAGCGCTATAACCGTCAACAAAAAAAACTTTTTTTGTCTAGTTTTGATCACTCCGCATATTATTATTATTATTTCATTTTGTTTGCATAAAATGTCACTGCAAAATACACGTCCTTTTAGGTTTCACATTCAAACTTGATTGTTAAAGTAGCCGTGCAGCAGTAGAACAGCCAGAGTAAGGCGACCGCAGTTTAAGAGCCAGTTTCTCCTTTAGCTCTCCTATTCATTTCACTTCTGAGGGAAAATAACATTCACATAAATCTTCCTGATTGTGGTGACTCCGTTCAACCAAGTCCACATTCAAGTAAAAAGACGAAGTGAGAGTGTCTGTGAGTAAACTTTTGTGTGGGTGTGGCCCTCTCTCCCCCTTGGTATTTGGTTACATTACATGACATTAGGAAGGAACGTTCCGTTGTTCTTGATTTGCCCCATGCTGTGTGCTCATTCACTCCTTCTCCCTCTTTCAAGGATGTGAAACTCATGACAACGTCAACTCGCTCATAATATGATGATCATCATCATCTCATCCATTTAATAATTACGTTTTATGTTCCCTCCACACAGAGCATAACACACGTGTGGCACAGCCCTCCACGGACAACAGACAATGTCCAGCTAGCCTCTCTGCGAAAGACCATTCTGCTCTGCCACTCAAATCTCTCTTTTTTCTTTCTTTTCCATTTTATCTCACCAAATTATCTTCATCGAGAACAATTTCAATTACATGCATGGATCCATTTTCATTTTTTTTTGTGTCAGTGGAAAATTGCATTATTGTTTTCCTCTTTGTAAAACTCCTATTGCATTTCAGTTTCAGGCGGATTCTGCATCTCCTCCGGGATCAGATTACGTCCTCATATTTAATCCATTGTTTACACTAGTCAATTACACTGCTTTTGTGTAATCAACTGAAGTTTTAAACTGTTGACGAGTCTCAGACATGGAGAACTATTAATTTTTTTTCAAAATGCATGTGAACTTGCAAACCTGGATAGTCTCATGAACTGATGGCTGATCAGAATTTCATTCACTGGAATATATGATTTTCACTTAATAGCTCAAAAAAATTGGATGCTACTAAGCTCATGTGTAATGCACCTGCTAAAAGTGAGTAAAATTCCTTCAAAAAATTGTACTATAGGATAAGGCTGTGATTGATATTTCACAAATCCACACATCTGCCGTACCACTAGTCGTGCTATGCCAGGAGAAACGCCATGTGAAAAGTAGTAAATGATAGTTTTATGCAAACATCATTTTGGTTTTGCAAGACTGAGATTTCGTTTAAAGTGAGTATGGAAGAGAGAGAGGAAGAATCCCTAGGAAGAGATTTGCTTTTTTGCAGACTTCTAGTCGCCACGTGTCAGCGTATAGTTGATAGCGTCGTGCACATATGTGCTAAAGTTGTGTGTGCTAATTCTCGCACTTGGCAATTCCTTCCCTAGTTTAGCATGTGCATGTCGTAACAGTTTCAAATTGTTTAGGCCAATTTTATTCAGAAGGTCTAATTAATCCACTAGATTAGCGTAATCGCAAGGGAGAATCTTGTCTATTAAAATGTGATAATTTTCCTCTTGAATGAAAGTTGGGTCACTCTCAACAACGAATTCTGAAGGAATGTGGGCTGACAGCAGTTAGACTAGATATTTATGGCTCATAAAAGAAATTATCCTTTTTTTTCTAAGAAGCAACGGAGAAGCGACTCTTTCTTACATTTTTGCATTGTTGTTGGGAACGGTGACTTTGAGGAGCAAATATTTCATTTTTATTTCAAGGGAACTCTTACTCTCACTATATTATGATTATGAATTGCGAAAAAAAATTTTTTGCAAGAAAAGGTATATAACGCCTCCAACTTTAATAGATTTAATAAATAGAGGATGATATGAAGAAGGGAACACTCCCATTTTTTATTAAATTAAACGACGACTGTGCGTAGAGATGCTGATAAAACAAAAAAATGCGTGAGTGCGCTCTTAAAGTGCGTAAATAATGAGCTCGCTGCTCATACTCTGCAATTTTCCGTGTTGCTCTTGCGCACAGCTTTTCTGAAGCGGAATGCTAAGAGTGGGCTTGGCATTTAAAACAAATCCATTAATAATAATGCATAATAACAATAGCAATTTTTGTGGAAGAGATAAATTTGCATTGAACACGTGCACCTGTCCCCCTCTCATTGCTTTATGCTGCCTCTCACAGTCAACCATATCGCCCTGTCTCTCACTGATTCTTGTCTCTGTGAAAATGCAAAACATTTTATTTCTCTGATTGTCAATTGTCAAGAAGATAATATTAGAATTTCAGGCAGTTTCCTTTCAAAATGATAAATATTATCATTACTCATCTGTAAAATTTTAATCAAGCGGAGAAATTCATTAGTAAAATCAAGTTATTCAAATGGTAAAATAATAAAGTGCAATAATAAATTTTCTGCACACTGAGCAACTGGGGATGTCATACATTTTTTAAATCTGAAAGTGAGCAAAAATGAATTAGTGCGTCTGGATTTCTTTATGAGAACTCTCATTTCGTTTTCTCTCATTGGCTCTAAATCTTTGTTTATACTCCAGAGGAAAATATATGACGCGACATAGTGGCTCTGTCTCCTTAAGCCAGTTGTAATTTTCTTTAGAGTGTGACGCTGTTGAAGGTTTGGCATGATGCAGATGAAAACATTTTTCTTCATTCATCATTCTCGTGTAACCGTCCATGTGCACTTCTCTTAAAGGGAAAAGTCAAGTGTCTGCTCGACTCTGACTATTTTCTTCTGAGGCAGGATGAAGACGATGATGACGATGATGATGATATCAGCAAGAAAACACATCGTGTAAAAAATGTTTCTACGAAATATTATCGGGGAAAAAACTGTGGCTGTTTTTGCAATTTTTTTTCTAGAAGAGCTGCACGATGTGGGAGTGAAAATGGTGATGAGGATGGCGACGAACATGATGACAAGAGAGGCTTACCATAAGGCTTGTCATTACAATTTGCCCATGGACAATAAAGTAGCCATTTGCTTATCAGCAAATCTTTTCCGCTCCCCGCTGAAAAAAAGGCATCTTTAGTCTGTCTAAAGCTCGTAAAAAGGTCACAAGCAATGAGTATGCAGTATTATGAGTGAAATTGGCTTCTGAAAATTCATCATCAACTTTTCAGTAAACAACCTGTTTTTCATAAGCAATGTAGTTGGCAGTGTAAAGTGATCATAGTATCGTGTACAACCATTATCCTACTTAAACGGCGGAACTGCTGCAAGCCGCCCATAATTTTTTTTTCACTTCGTCTTCTTAAACCCTAAAAAATTAACTGACTGGGTTTTTGCAGTAATTTTTTTTTCGACTGTAAACAAAACACTAAGAAAGGGGTAGAATCAATGTTGTTTTTTTTGAAGGATTGGCAGCCGAAAAAAATATATAGAGACATGCAAGCGTGATCAATCCACATTTCTTTCTAGTTAGTGAAACAAGTCAGGAGTCAGGCGTGGGGTTTGTCAGGAGAAAGAGCTGGATTTGGCCATTTCTGATAGGTATTAATGACAATATTTTGGGTACGATGTGGTAGGGAGAGCCGCAGAAATTTCATAATTTAGTTGATTTTCAACAAAATATCGCTTACAGACATGACTTCAAATATATGTTTCATTTTTCACTCAAAGGTAATTTTTTTAGTCGGTGACTGATGACAAATTAAAGGACTGCCGGCTGTAGTTCTTTTAAAAAATTGCCATTTCAAAGAAGGATCATTTCCAAAATGATTTTCGCTTCAAACTATTTTCTTTTGCTAATTGGGCCAGTGAACCAAGCATAAAAGAAAACTTGTACTTTTTCCAAGGAAACCAATTAAAGGCCACACCTATCCACCTGACTCTCCTTTTCATCGTATTTTTTCTGCTCACTTTGAACCGAAAGGGAATGCAAAATATAAAATACTGTAGAAAAAACATATTCACATATTCATCTTTGCTGCAATGTTGCATTTTTTATTTAAATTTTTTTAGGGAAAAAAATAATGGCCCATGGACATGACCATAGCGTCTCCCAGTGTGATTTCCTTTTTGTACGTTCCTTTGCAATCATAAATTGGCAAGACAGGATTCTAGCGCGAGCTGGATATATAGGCTTGCCGACTGTTTAAGTAGAGAGAATATATTATTTGCATGTAAAAATGAGAAAGGGGCGATGTGCTCATTTTTTACCTCCAAAAATGGTCAGAATTTCAGCAAAAATTAGGAGAGAACAACGCAGGACTTGCACTTGCACATGTTTGCCTGAGCATCGCTGCTCAACACGGCCATAATGTATATCAAGGAGGGTTAGGAAAGAAATTTACACAGCTTTTTTTATGATTAATTGGTCAGCTGAAATAAAAAAAATCAAGGGAACTTTGTCGTGTGTCTTGACCCCTTTTTCATTCCAATTGTTTCACATGTGGGATTGCTCCATGTCCATCTCCAAGCTAGAAGATGGCAAAATAGAGGAGTGATAAATCCGCCGTGAAATCTTTCCCTGTGAGGCCATGCATCACTGTCAGCTTGCAATGCACGACTCCATTTGTTCTCTGCTGCTATTGACGATGTGCATCCGCACCAGGGATGAGCGAGGGGCATTTTTAACCAACAGTAATTATCCTTATTAAGCATTCCACTGATACCAAACCAGTTGCAATAATAGTATGCAAATCGCCAGGGATAGAATAAAAACACGGCAGCGATATTAGGTATGCGGACCCCTGCCTAAATGTACATGAGCAGTTGCAAAACATGGAACTCGGAAATGTGGGGGTAAGTTTGTGCAGCTGAAAACTAGGAAAATATTGTAATGTCTGCCTTACCAATTATTACTTTTTGACTGGATCCCTTACAAAACCCATAATTACTTAATGACTAATCATTCATTTATAAGCGCTAATCATCTTAGTGAATCATGTCTGAGCGGATCAAAATGCATTTCATGCTTCCCCTACCATGGAGCAGCACCCTCCTCTTAACCGTCATTCATTCACGCCAAATTTCACCTTTTTCTACAAAAGTACGGACAACTCATTCATTAACGCACATTCAGCATGTGACCAAACTCATGCATTTACGTGAAGGGCAGCCACACACATCAATGGATGGTGTGAGCACGTAAGTACGATGACCTTGCATTGATTGCAGTCCTCCGACTGACAAAAAAAAGAAAAATGGGATAGAAGTTTTCCGTAATTGATTAGTCTCCTGGACAGCAATATGATTTGATAGGGATTTACTTTCAGGAAAAAAATGATGATAGGAATAAAAAAAAGTTTCCATGAATGGAACTTGTACATTTAGCTGTCCGCTTATTGCTGAGCGTAATTGCTCTCTCAAAATTACTCATCCTCCAATTTTTCTTTATTGTTATGTCCTTGTCAATGCTAGTTTGACGTTGGGCTGTACGTATCCATGCATTTTGATCTATCCACCTCTTAATTCAGGGGAATATTTGGAGGGAAAAAAATGCTTACCTCGAAAGAAAACTGTTTTTCTGTAGACAGTTTTGCCAGAGTTTGGGAAAAGTTGGCACACAAGCAAGTGAATCCATATCCCCTTGATGGCTAAAATGGACCAGGAAACAAGCAGGATCTTGGGAAGAAGGCGGGTAGAGGAATGAAAAGGGACAAGGGAAACTTTATACAGTGATATTTTGCTTTCTCCAATGTTTTCCCTCTATCTCTCTCCTTTGCTTTTAGCACAAAAACTAATAAAGTTGGTTGGACAGGGTCTAGAACAGAAATAAGTTTGGACTATCTCAACTCAAACACATAAAGTGATATGCAATGATGATGATCAAGAGGATGATAATGATGGAAGCTCCATTTCGCTTCGAAGTGTAGTATTTTTTCTGCCGCTGGACATTTTCTTAAGTGAACGGAATTATCATCATCAGTAAATTTTCTGTCTCTACTAGAAGGGTATGCATTACGGTTTTTTTTGGAAACAAACGGAAAGTGCGTGTGTGCGCTGTGCTGGTGAGCGGGCGTATATCACGCATTTTACTTACAAAGTCAATGCGTGCCAGTTTCTTTTGTTTTATGTTTATGCCGTTGTTATAAAGGGAGTCGTAAAACGATAAAGATGAATTAGGCGGGATGTGCTTGAGTAAAGGCTTTTGATTTCTGCTGTTGAGAGTGTTCATTCAGATTTAGTGTGTTTTCAGAAGGAAGCATTTAGTGAAAGCATCATTTATGAGAATGCACTCTAAATTTTGAGCAGAGAAGGGAAAAGTGCGTCAATTGCTTTTCCACTTTAATGAATTTTATACAAAGAGCTAAAAAAGATTTTTGCTTTGTTACTCGTAGGCTTCTAACTACAGAAGTCGTTACTTGGCACAACGGAAATCTCCAACCACCACTACTACTACAACAACCTACGACAACTACTCAACCTCCACCCCATCCTCCAATGTCGTATTCTCAGTGGAAATGGCAGCAGCTTGGAACTAGACAAGGGTTAGAGCAGTACCGGAGACAAATGGCAACTTCTTCTACAACTCAATCCAGCGTCATCGCCAACAACCACAACTACGCAAGAAGTGGTAGTCATAATGGAGGGAGCAATCAAAATGCTAGGTATGGAAGTGGCGCCCAATATCACCACCACTCGCACACTCCCNCAACTCAATCCAGCGTCATCGCCAACAACCACAACTACGCAAGAAGTGGTAGTCATAATGGAGGGAGCAATCAAAATGCTAGGTATGGAAGTGGCGCCCAATATCACCACCACTCGCACACTCCCTATCACTCTTCTTCGTCTTCATCATCTTCACCAGCAGGATCCCATGGGGGTCAGTGGAGTAATAGTAATCGAGCCCAACCTCAAACCCCAGGTAGCCACCATAACAATCACTCACTAATTCCTTTGCATCAGCAACACTCTTATCACCATCCTGATTTCTTTAAAAAAAATTCTGTAGCTCTTTCTAGCTCTGTAGAAACGTCGCATATATATTTTTTTTATTGTTATGACAGGACTATTGTCAATGTCCTGTCAAGTTGAGCTATGTCACATCTTCATTCTTTATTGCACAACTGAAAACAACACTTGGAAAAATTATTACAGCCACTTCTTTATTATTGGTGTGACTAATCGGGCTAAATTACTAGAAAAATGTGACATGTCAGCGTATTCAATCTCTCTAAATCAATACTCTCCAATCCAGCTGCACTCCCAGGCGCCTCCGTTCCCCTTTCAAGTTGGAAGAAAAACAGGGCGAAAGAATGCATAAAAATAAAATATAATTGCTAAAAGTTTCTTTTATTTAGTCACGTTTTACAAGCCAAGCAGAAATAGTACACTACACAGAAAGTTTTTTTTTCTACTTGTACTGCTGGAGAGAGTCTTCCTCACAAACGAACACTAAAAAAATGTTCTCCGATAACGCTGACAACTTTAGTGAAAAATGAAAGGATTACAATTTTATTATATTTATACAATTCCTCTTCCATCCCACATTTCATCATAGTCGCGTTATCATCAGCCATGTAATTGCATTTGTGTACTAGAGAGAAACTAAAAGGATGTTGCTGTGACTGCTACCGCTCCTGTTAACTAATTTTATGCGAAAAGATCTGCCCCTCTGATAAAAATAGTAATGAATGGTAATGAGATAGATCTGAGCGAGATTCTCCTCCTCAAACCTTATTTTTTTTCCAGTAGGAGCAGCGGGAGCAAAGCGCAGGATAATAGGTAATAAAAAGTAGGAAAACATGTCGTTTCTCTCGCCCTTTCCTGGATGTGAAAGGATCCCTCCGTGATGTGTCCTTGTATGGAGGAATGGCTGCTAGATTAGACTTTATCACTGCTTTAAAATCTTGTACTTCTCTTCCAAGGATGAATGGAAACATCTCCGAGCTCAATTTACTTTTTTTGGCGAAGTAAAACTAATCCTATTTAGATTTTTTCTTGTGATAGTTCCTTTTTGTTATCAAAGCAATAAAAAAAAGTTTTCACGTTCTGTTGATGATAGAAAAAAGTAAAGTTGGTACTTGTAATAAATTAATTGAATTGTCATGGCTTTCCTGTTGCTCATGACAGCGACTAGCTGATTAAATTTCGTTTTGAATAGAGAAGTGGCAGATTTAATAGGGTAATCTATTTTTTGTTAAGTCACGACAATGCACTTTGCTGCAGACTTAACTTCGCTATGTACCAATAATCCTTTGCGCTTGAGAAAACCCAAAATCAATGGAGGAAGGAAGTGAACGGTGCTTCTAAATTTTAATTTATGGGACAGCAACTTTAACTACTATGTCAAGATTAATATTGCTTCCCAGCAGTCTCTTGAAATAGGATTAAGATAAGCATGAAATGAAAAATTAGTGGGTCATGTCGTCAACTCATGATTTATTTTTACTGAGATTTTTTTTCTCCGTTTTCCGTATTCGCTGCTCAGGAACGGCCGTCTCGGAAGCGGTGCGACACGCCTGGAAGGTGAGACAGGAAGGTGACTGCAAAGTCCCACAAGCAAGGATTGTGCGCGTGCAAGATTTCTATCCGAACCCGGGCAAGAGCTACGTCCCTCATTGTACCATCCTCCATCACTGCTCGGATGACACTGGATGTTGTAGGCATGATGTGCTCACTTGCGCACCAAAAACCACCCAGAGAGTGGAATTAGCCTTTTATGTTAGTAAAAAATGTAATATTCCTTGTATAATATGCTTTTTATGAGTTCATTTTCCTTTCTCCTTTTACAAGTTCATTGTCAAGCAAGAGACAAAAGGTGGGAAGGCGTGAGGTATGACTCATGTCATGTGTGTACAGATCAGCCAAGATAAAAAAAAGAGTTAGGTAGGTTCTGAGATAAATTTTTTGTTTTCGCTCTCCCCAGACGATCACCCTGGATCAGTCTCGAGCTCCGTTGGTGGAACGACTGGTGTTTTACAATCACACTGAATGCGAGTGTCGTGACAAGCTGGATGAGATGATGCCAAGAGACAGCGGAGTCCATCTGACTTCATTGTCCGATCCCTACTCTCCTGCTGGAGTGAAAACTGGTATGAAGTCGGGTAGTACATCCCCCACCAAACGGAACGCCATTACAGAACAGTTACAAATGGGCAGCAAGAGCAATAAAACGTCGTTGTAAGTGTACACTTCAGTTATCACCCTTTCCTTGACTCACGTTTTCATTTTACAGATTTTTTTTCCTCTTCCGCTGTTTGCTCATTCCTCCTATTTTATTGTCACGATGGGCGATATACAGGTGTAAATGCCCGTCAGATTTTACCGAGAGAACGCTATCGGACGGATCTTCCTGCTCTTGTGACTGCTTCGATAAGGATAAGCCATGTTTGAAGCTGAAGCGAGGCAGAGATTTTTTCCCTCTGTATGACAAGTGGTGCATTCAGTCCGGTCGCTGCGAAGTTCCGGAGTGTGCCTACGGACCTTACATTCATTTAATAGGTCGCTGTCCTCGAAAGCGAGAAAGGTCAGGAGAGACATCCTCTTGGACGAGGTACCTCACCCAGTAAAAAACACTGTCAAGATTTCTTTTGCCAGGATCAAATAAATTGCCAGGACGGTTCTAAGATAAATACGACGTGCTATATAAGATTTATAAAAAAAATTCCACCCACACTGTTGCTTCTCGCAACAAACATATATATGCAGCTGAGTTTTATATATTATATATTTTTTTCTGTTTGGATACTTAAAGTCTGATAACGAATGCAAAATAGCCCATCCTCTCTCTCTCCCTCGCCCCTTAACAAAGAAAAAAAAATTCTCAACGCCACTGCCATTCATTCATTCATTGTTGGAAAACAAAATTATTGTCTAGTTGTGATAAGGTCATTTAGTAGGAAAAGTTAGGCTAGGCCGTTCATTACACTTACATTTAAGGCATCTACTGCACAGTACATATATATACAGTTCTTTTGTAGTCCTGTATAGTAAAAATACATTGGTATAAATAAATATAATATATTGCAGGTAAGTTGAGCAAGTTTTTTTTAAATTTGTGTTCCTTTCGATTTTTTTTGGTATTTCTAGAAAAAGGTTATTTCTATTATGCTGCATTTTTGTATTTGATTACTAGTATTGCAGAGGGGGAGTGATCTCGCAATTGTGTTTCAATCAAAATCCTTTTAGTCACAACAATTATGGAACGAAATTAAATACAGCTGAGAAGACAGTAATTTTTAAATATTAAGAATGTAGCTTCGGTACGATAAAACTGGTAAGTATTTGTATGTCGTATCTGGTATAGCTAAAAAAATATTAAATTGGTATATTATGTTATTATGTAATTTGTTAAATACATTTTTTTTAGGAATTTCATGTATTTGTGTATTGTGAGCTGCGTCAGTGAAATAAAAAGTAATTGATGAGTGGAGAAGGATAAAATGATCCAAAGTATGGTTGTTATGTGTGTTTAGCTTAGTCAAGAAATTTTTTTGTACTGAATGAGCATGTATGTAAAATGTAATAATTATCAATAAAACAAAATATTGTTTTTGTGTGTACAAAATAAAGGAAAAGCACATTTTTGACTTTCAAAGATGAAATTGGCGTTTCTTTCAAAAATTTCTTTCTGAATTTTTCTTTTTAAGCCACCAAAAATTGTCATTTGCCGAATGAAAATATACTTTGTAATCGGATAGAACAGCATATACTGCAAACACGTTTTCGACTGGTGGTGATAGTGATGAAACAACAGCGGTAGGGTTACGCGGCTCTACTTTGGAATTTTTTTTTTACCTTTTCCTTTAAAAAAATCTCGATAAAAATTTGTAGATTTGCACTACGCTTTTTTTCCACAAAAAATTAAATTTTGCAAGATATACGTTTGCATACAGCATAATCCTGGTTATATGGTTGCGTCTTGTCTGCTGCGAGAAGAAGAATTTCTTCCCAGCCTGCCGACTTTTCTTTTTAAAAAAAAGTGAAGGAAACAGAGGTCGATTTGAAAATCTTTCGGCATGACTGCCAAGCACTTGAGATGTGTGCGAGGGATTAAAAAGGAGCTCAAGAGCAGCTATCAGAAAGTGTCTTGCAATTTTTTGCTTACTCCACTCCCTCCCCGAACCTCGAGTGAGTTCCGTTCCAACAACAAAACTCGTAACAAGAAGGCGGAAGGAAAAGCCTAATACTTCATACAACTCGGAGCACACACAAGCTATAAAGAGAGTTCTCCTCTTGTCGTCGCAGCATCCATCCTCTGACATGACAAGATACATGTAAAGCCATGTAAGTGGTAAAGAAAAAGTGGAGGAGAGGAAAAGGCAAAAAAAACGCCACGCACTTTTTTTCCCTATGCAAAAGTCAACAGCGATAGCGCTGCAAAAGATGAGAAAAGTGCGTGTCGCTTTTATATCCTCAAGAGCTCTTTTCCTTCTCTCTGTGAGATATTGTTTGTAATTCCTGTTGTAATTGTAAGCCTTCACTTTGCCCTTTACGACTCCTCAACAAGAGCCTCTACTTGATTAATACAGTTTCTTGTTGACTTTATGTCCTACGAATTGCTCACATTTCATTTACGCTTACGCACTACAACAACAGCCAATCTGTTCGTTGTGCGTAAATGAACTCACATTTTTTAACTTAAGCAAACAACAAGTAGTGAGAATTTTTCACTGACTTTTGATTTACTCCTTGAAGAAACAACCGATTTTACAAAAGGTTTAGTTTGGGAAGCCGTCTGTGCCACTAAATAGACCATGACTATTACTTTTGATGCATTTGACTTGCCGTTTTGCGTTCTTGAGCTGATAAAAAGAGTGAAAAATCCAGGAGGTGCACTCGCTCAGCAGCAAGTCGCCTATGCCAATGTGAAACGTGTGACAAGCAACGATTATATTGTCCTAGCGGGACACGCTGCCAGAGCTAGAGGGATTCCTCCTAGTTAGTGAATTATTTAGAGCGAACTGTAATTACTCATTTTCCTATTTAGCCTGTCAGTTGCACTCGTTGTGAAGACATTGTCATGCACTATTCGTTTCTTCGAAGGAAGCCATACCATTCAGTGAAACTGAAAATGTGACTGAGCTTTAGCGCATCTTCAAAGTTTATGTGAAGATTGCTAATATGCCCACGTCTCTGTCGGAGTTGGTTCAACTTGGGCAGGAAAAAGCTATGTAAGATGTTGATGCTGCTCACACAGACAAAAAGTGTACATCCCCGTTTCATTCATGCTTCGTTTGGGGGACGTGTAAAACGTGCTAATTTTTTTTGCTAGTCTCCTATTTTGCACGTTTGAGGGGATCTCAGCAGTAGGTTGTCAATTTAGTCGCCTGCGGATGACATCTTTTCCAACTTGGTCTCTTTGATTTAGCCCATTTGTCACTAAAGAAAAACAAAAGGGTTGTTTGTCAAACGTATTATTACCGTTGCACTGTGACCCTGTCTACTCTACTATATCTTTAGGAGACAGGGCCAGGGGCGAACCGAGAAAACAGTTAAATGACGTGTGGTGGAGTTGTTATTCTAAGGCATGATATTTTTTTAGCCAGGTAAGATCTTCCTCTGCAGCTCTCTTCTGTGGCTGTAGTTGTAGTTGGATGAGCATAAATCTGCGCCACCTACTTGGAGCGTCGTCAAAGCGCAATAAAGCTGTCAGAGTGACAGTGTGTTTACGTCTTGATTTCCCTTCCAGATGAAATTATCGACACTAGAACAATATTTATGGGAAAGTGGAAGTACTTTATAGTAGTGGTCGTTTCAATGGATGCTAATGGAAAATTATTAGATAACTTTGGCCTTATTTGTTCCGCCTGTTAAAAAGACCAGTTGTCTGGTTCCCCTGCAGTACCGGTCATAGGTTGCTTTGTTAATAAAAGCCAATTCAATAAATCCTTCTACTTCGTGGTAATTTTTTCCCATTAATTTCATGCATGTGACAGAAGGGCTAGAGCTGTGAAGTGCATTATTTTCCGTTCTCAGTTCAATGTCACTGCAACATTTTCCCTTTTTTGGAGGTGCCATACTCAAAGAGAAAGGAACGGCGAGTCTCTGTGTACATGCATGTGCGTGCTAAATGGACGTTTTCATGTGCTCGACAATTACAATGAATTCAGAGAAGAAATTGTAAATTACTGAGCCTTATGCGTTTCTCTTTCGCATGCTGCACCACACACATTTCAAAGCGGCTTTGCTACACCGACAGCTGCGCTGATGGAGACTGAAGCTGGCTTCACTTCCGATCTCCCTTACGGACAAAGATCAACTAGCTGAGATTACAGCTTTAGAGTTTCGTAACAAAAGGAAGACGCTTTGCTGAAAAGTCCTCTAGGGTTTTTTTACAGGATGAGGGAAGATCCCATTGCAATAATTACCGTTTTGTTGGTTTGTTTTACTGTACAAAAACAGGCAAACTCAGACACTGCAGCAGAAACGTGAATCTAATCAAGCTTGAATGACTTAAGCTTTCAAATACCTACGCGAAAAGGAAAAGACTCGACTGGTAAAGTAGAGGGAAAATGAGGAAAATTAAGCGTTGTTTGTTTTTGCGTGGTTCGTTCAAGTGTTTGCCGTTTTAAATGTTATGATTATTGCATGACATGACACCAGCATGTAAATAAGCTGAGGAGTAGTCTCCATTAAAAGCTCTTACCACTCAATTAGCAAATCCCACACCATACTCAGACATGCGGAGATGAGTTGGGTTAGTTTCTTTTTAAGAAAAAAAATATGAAAAACCTGGCGGAGAAGCAATTCAGTTTTACAGAAAATGCATTAAAAACAACAAACCTCATTTTAAAAAGAAAATTGCAAAATCGTCAGGATTACAAAACATTTAAAATTCTCTTGCTCAAACAATAACAGAAACTTAGCGTAATTGGAGAAGATTTGGGGGAGATCTTTTACGGATTTTCTTGATAAGGTTTGCTTTCAAGAAAATTACGAAAAATGTTACGAGATATTCGAAGCAAAAAATAGTTATTGGAGTCAAAACCGGAATTTAGGAAAGGAGGCACTTCCTGCCTTTTCCACTAAATGTTTCTAGAGTCATTGCGCAAACGAGAAGAGGAGGATAAAGACGATGATGAGCTGCTCCTAATTGATTAGTTTCTAATCTCGCTGGTCAGTGAACTTTTTAGAGATAATTGGGGCAAAGTGGGACACTTGCAAGTGGATTAGGTGTTACAGCATTGGAATTTTTTTTAGAAAATCCCATGTGGGCTTTTGCTGTACTGCACTGATAGCATAAATTTGATAAGTGAATTGAAAAGGCGGAATACATTACTTCAGCGTCAGTTTATTTATAAACAGTTCTTATGTTTGGAAAACAATATATCCATCTATTTTGCGATGAAATTGATGACGGTGGTGGAGGCACGAGTGGTGGATTGCTAAGTGATGCATGAATGAGATGCGTAGTTTGCGTGTACGCAATTTTTAATAGATATTCGGAATAGGTATCATCGCTAGGGCATTATAAGCAGAAGCAATAATATGTGCCCTACTTGCTTCCGCACATTTTAAGCCGAAGGTATTTTATCTGTATCTCCGAAAGAGAAAACAGAGCTTCTCTGAATATTATTTGAAAGCGGGGCATGTTGCCAAGCGCAGAGTGATTTCAATGCTGTTAACGCTAAAAAATACGATACGGATAAGGATGGAAGTGCGTGTACTTCCTTTGAATATTTATGCGAGCGTAATTTTAAAACTAATTTGGATGACGAGAGGTACGAATGAGGAAGGGAAATGAGAGACAGTTCTTAATTGACATGTTAATTTCAGGCCTGATGGATAACTGAATTGACATGCTCAATTTTCCGTCTGACTGGAACTGGTCCGCACGTCATTTTTGTGTGGAATTGGTCTAGAAATTGAAAATGCGTTTGGAAAAGCCAGTTGCTTTGTATTCCCCAAATATTTACCTGGTTTCTACCCGTTTTTGCTTACTTGCTTGCACTGTCTTCAAAATTGCTTCCTTAGTTTACGATTAGCTTGAATAAATATCTGCGTGCTAACCAGTTTTAGTAAGGTTTTTTATGTAAGACAAGTACAATTCAGTAACTGTGCCAATGGATTTTACCGTAGAATGAAAACGTCATTTTAGCCGTGGAAAGTTTAAAATCTGACAGACTAATGAAAGCGTACCCATCCTAATCAAATCGGAGGACTGGGTGCTTTTATAGGAAATGGCAAAGTTGAGTTCACCCTCATGGTGACCAGCTATATACTACAAGCTCAGGCGGAAGTTGAAAAGGTTAAGTAGATTAGAATATAGGTGAGCATTAGTTTAATGGAAACTACTAACGAAAGCCTACTTAAAAACCTGAGACCTCTGTTTAAACTCTTAAAAAGACACGACTCACCATGATAATTTTCTTAGTAGATAGATTCTGCCTAAGCGATAGGAAAGGAACACCGACTGACAGACTGCAATAATCGTAAAAGAGGAATTTACCTACCACCTTGTCATCCGCAATGTCATAAAAAGAGAAAAAATATTTTGTAGGTGCTAGGTTAAGCTGAGTCTAACTCATTTACGAATAAAAACCCGTAGCCTGTCTTATCAATTTTCTTTTATGGGAGTGGTTATTTTATCCCAGGTTTAAGATGGAAAAACGGAAATACATTTTTAATATTACTCTCCCCGCATATCAAACTATACATTATATTGGGGAGAAGATACCAGAATTTTTTTTACGATAGTACATATCATACTCTAAAGTTATGAAGGAATTTTTTTGGCAATAAGATCTTTTCTACATAGGTCATGTCGTATGAGGTATGTAAAAAAATGTTTGTTGAATCTTTCAGGAGATACTTATGTGAGCTTTTCTGAGCTGTTAGGCTATCTCACGCCTTTCAGTCTGCGGTCTTTATACACATCCCTATCGGTTATTTTTCCTCCTTTTTTAGAGCCAAAGAGTGTCATGAGTTTGCCGGTGAAAGGCTTATCTGAAAATTACAAACACTTAAACTGCTTAATTGTAGTTTTTACGATACTCGAAAGACAAAAACTTCACTTATGAAACAGACGGACACTAATAAACTGACAGGTAGTAAAAATATGCTTAGGGAAGCTCACCTTGAATAGCCTTATCTCCACTGCATCTTCACTAATGGCCGTTTTCTGACTCTTTGTGTAAAGCCTAAGAACACTCCATAAACAGCTTAAAAACGTTGATATTCAAAAAATTAATACATTTCTTTTGCTGCACTTCCAAGTACTATGGCGATGAATTAAATAATGCTACGCAGAAAGTTAATTTCTGTAAGTCAACTTTACAATTGAATAATCCATTCAAGCCTAACTGTAATGCCCATTTTCACACTATTTTTAACGATTAACTAGCCAATCTTCATATAAAGGATCCTGGAGTATCTTGCTATCATTCATTATTGTAGGTTTAGGGTTGTAAGGATTTCATTACTCATCTACCTACTTTTGCTTGCAAACGTCCACAACAAAGTAATAAGTATTTGACAGTGAGTGGCACTTCCCAATCGATAGGCGGATGCGTATGGTCAGGTAGCAAAAGCCCTACATGCAGCATTACAAAAGGGGAGTAGTAAGTGGACCAGAGAAACATTAGTTCAAAGTAAGTCAGTGAAAAACAAACGGCTTATAGCATGGTACAACGATATTATTACCTATGTTGTGAATGATTTCATCCGATTCAAAGGGAAGATAACTTTTTACATTCATTCTACTATTTTCCCCACTTAGGAAACTAAAATTGACAGATGTCGAAAGGTAATGGAAGGTGTCATATTAAACCGGAAAATGTAGCTGTTGGTGCCTTACCCTCTCTGGATTTCTATTGTTCTCCTTTACTTTATTTTTCGGAGAAGAACAGCTAGACGAAACTGTAATCCCAAGCACATGCGTTTGTACCAAAATGCTGTGACAAGAAATTATTTCGTCCATACGTGACGCATTCACCTTCTCCCTCTGAAACCTTTTAGTACCTTCTGAATTCACAGTATTCCAATGTGTCAGTCAGTGAATAATACAGAGAAATGGATGGCCACAGTAATGTCAGAAATATTATACAGAAAACTGTCTAAATTGCTTACACTCATACACTTTTCATCGTGTAAGATTGTCACGATAAATGCATTTATCTGAATAATGTATGCTGCAAACAAAGGGGTGTAAAGATGAAATTCAATTTTTCAGTCCGTTTACCCTCTGATAAATAGCTATAAGCTGAGAAAATTGTGCCATGAATGAACTATTTGCTTTACACTGCAATTCTCCGTACGAGAAAGTTAAATCTTATATGTAAATAGGTGCTATTACCTTGTCATGCTGTAGATTATCTTTAAAGAAAGAACAATCTTGACGTGTCATGGTAGTTATGAAAGAATTAGCATTCCACGCCTAAAGAAAAAGAAACAACGCCGTAGTTATGAAATATATAAAAAAATCACTTTCGTCATGTCGATAGATGCAGTTTACTAATACTGATTGTTTGATAAAAAAGGACAATAAAAGTGAAGGTGAAAATGATTTGCTGGCTCACTATAAGGTAATCAATATCATTATCATATTCTTGTTGCACTGGGTCTGGTATCCATTATCATAGGAGTGAAGGTCAGATCATCATTTCATAAATGTACGCCATTAACTCTCAAATCACCGATTAATTCAATGCGGCTCATGCCGACGTGTACATGGATGTCCTGGGGCACAATGATACAAGTACTATATTAATGTCCATACTGAAACCCCGTGGGATTAAATTAGTCATTGTCTTACTTACAATACAATTATTTCAAAAACTCTTATTACATTATACTTTATTCATGCTTTAAACCTCATTCAGAATTTCTGGTTTGTTGACGCATCACCACTTCGTTTCACTAACAAAAAATTTGAACGGAAGCATACTACTTACTATGACAATAACCAAAAACAGACTGTATAATATGATTGATTAGGATTAACAAAGCTGTTCTCCTTACGGCACTCCAAAACTCCACGCCATGTAACTAAGGACTACACGACTTAACTCATGCCACAAAAATAACGTAAAATTTCTTACAAATACATTAAAACTTAGAGCACAATAAAACTAAAGCTAATTAACCGTACATAGAATGGGATAGACACTTTTCAAGAAAGACACTACCGAAAATACAGAAAAGGAAGGCTATTATGTATAAACTTTAAATACGAACAAGAGGTATCACCTTAAATATTACATGAGAGTATGAAAAACATTAAAATGAAACTAGAATCTGCTTAAATTTAGAAATAGTATAATTTTAAACAATAGACAACAGCATATTCCAGAGCTCACCACAGCATTACTGACGTGAGTTAACATGACTTTCCAGCTCTCAACAATGAGACTTTTCACCAGTGTTTTCGTTAAGCAATAGTGAAAAATGAAATGCATACAAGCTAGAGACTTCAACATCGAACACCTCGGATTAGATTTTCAGCAATGCTTACAGACTTCTTCTTTTGTGTGTATATAACAAAATATACTTATACTATTTAGTGTTCCCATATGGTTTTCATAATATTCAACACAATAGACATGTACGATTAACAGAATTAAACGTGCAACCTAGTACAGGCATCCAAGAAAAGGCGATTTTTACAATTTGATAGTATACACCTGATCTGCAGAATACGAGGCAAATGATTGGCTCTATAACAAATGGATAACAGATAAAATATCATTGAAGACATTTATAAATATCTTTGTACTAGTATTTAACCATAAATCGACTGTATCTTATTGCAATCTTTTGTGCCTCTTGAGATTTTTGTGGCAGACAGGATATTAATAATGAGTGACTGATGACAACAATATTAGCATAACAGGACCATAATATAACAGTTTGTCATACCAATTTCTCTTTTCTTTGGCAAGGTTGCATTGCACAGTTTTTTCCCATACTTTCGAGCTACTACATACTAATAAAAAAGGAACGTTACTAGAAAAAAATAGGTAAAACTTAGAAGAAGTGCAACTACAACTAGAACAAATAAAATATTTTTAGTGTCTACAGATTTACGAATTAAAACTTAAAATTTCTAAAGCTGTTACACGGACATGTAAACTGCTATAGTGTATACTGACGTCTCTAATAAAAGAATTTTACTAAAAAAATCGGTACACAGAATAAAAATATTTCATTTCTGAACATATATCTAAACATATATGAGCAATGACTACACTGTTAACCAATGCAGCCTTAACGATGATATAATAGACTTTTTAATTGCTCAAGGCAACGTATGTACAGAGTAAATAGAACAAAAACCTGCAGAGAAAGAAGACTTTCCACTCTAACTTATTATAGCAGCATGAAGGAATGAACTGTGCATTCAGTTGCACGTTATTTCCTACCACTTCAATAAAGATTACGCTTCTCATAAATATGCATTCCATCGACATTATTACACAGCCCTTAAGGAGATCGGTTAAAAATATCAGACTCGCCAATTTGAGGCTCTAGAACAGGTAATGACGAAAACACGGACTGAGATACCGGCACAATGCTATTATTGCCAGCATTATTAATTGATACGGTATCACTGGTATCACGATTTGTCTCCTGAGCTTCAGTTTGCGGTAGTGAGCTAGTCACTGCCGCATAGCAAGGCAGTAACGGTGGGCAATTTCTTGTACTAGGCACTGAATTGTTTTCAGACTGCTGATTTGACGTAACGGAAGATGATGCTGAATTGGAGGCGTGTGTTTCTGTACTGCTAGCGCTCCTTTTTCTACCCTTTTTCTTAGGAGCACTCTGAGAAGCTGAAGCACGGCTAGTTCCTGGAAGCGAATCTAATGCTGGGACAGCAACAAAATAAGCTTCATTTGGAGTTTCGTGACTGGCCAACGAAGAGGTAACAGATACTGTTTGCTCAATTTGTAGAAGAGGAGGCGGAACTTCAGAAGAGGGCTCCGAGGAAGTAGTAGTGGTCGTTACCACTGCTGGCGCTGCCAATGCTGTCGCTGGCGTTCTTCTCCTTTTCGCTCCCTTTTTCGCTGACCCTGACGAGCGCTTCCTCCTCTTCTTAGACTTACATCTCTTACAGTGAAAAAGCTCTGGAACTTCAGACTCCTGAACCTCTTCACAAAGCATGTGAAACCATATCAGACACTGGTCACATTCTAAAAATTAAATTAAACGAGCACATCTGTGAAAGTAAATTAGAAGTATGTAACCTGCTGATGACTTTACAACAGATAATATCATGTTTTACCAATCATAGCTCTCCCAGCATATGGCTGCCCACACCAACAGGATATACTTTCATAGGCCTCTTTGTCGTCTGAAATATTGTTAATATAAGCATGTTCATTTATATACTAAATGAGGCACATTTTTCTAACAGTACTGGTACAGCCAGTCTATGTATATAAATAAGTTTATATAATAAATAAATTTATAAGAAAACTCACAATCATCGGGTTCTAAATCCGCAAGTTCAGATCCATTGGAACTATCACCAACGGATTCACCTACACTGTTTAAAGGACTGGAGGAATTTCGATCATTTTTTATTAAGATAGTAGTTTTTGTATCTTCAGAGGACTCCTAGTTATCAAACACCAAAATCGTTTCATTTAACTAACTTTTTAAAAATTTAAATCATTGCTCAGAAATTAAAAATATGCTGAAATCTGTGTTTCTTCTGTCACCTCTCCATCATCGCCAGAATTCCTTCTAAAGGCATCGGGGTAGCCTGCGTGTTTTAGAACAATATCACAAAATATTAGGAGCTTATTTGTCCCTGCTGGCCAGGTGTTTTCTGCAGCAGTCTCTGCTCCTACCTCGGAGGACGGAGAACATGATGATGGTGTCGGGGAAGGTCTCTGTGAAGATAAGTCCTCAGGCTACACGGTAAAAGTAATTTTATAACAGGGTTTAGTCAAGACAAGTGATAGCAGACAAATTAGTCTTCGATTAGCTTCCAATTCATCAGTACTACTTACCTGAGCCTGAGTTTGTTGTGGGGGGAGGTTCACACTTGTGCCCGTATTCCTGAACATCACCCCTACATTTCATTATCATCCTCCCATGGATACTAATAATGTAGAGGAAAGTTAAACCCAACTATTCGTACGAGATCACTTGGTAAGCCACCACTACATCCAATTAATATCAGCTTTGAACACTGCAAACCAAATACAAGAAAAATAGTAAAAGCAGTTACAAGGAAAGTGGCACAATGAAGGTTAGCTTTGCATTGTCTTCAGTCACCATTGTAACTTTATTACTATTCTATTTAAACATTAAAAGAGAAATTGAGACATTAACCCCTCAAACTATTGCCATAGAAAATGGTAATTGTGACACACACAAGCAGTTTGGAGGTCACCACGTAAGCAGTTTTAGTTGATAGTTAACTGCGCATTGCGTACAGCCTTTCTAACTGACCCAATCACTTTCCGTCCCTCCAAGGGGCTCCCTCAACTTTCAACTACCCGCAATTGCCCCATGACTACTTTATTAGCGTTCTTACCCAACTACTTACTACTTAAATGCTCAGTTACCGTACCCTTTAAATTTCCAAATCTCTAGAGTCTAGAATCCTCCTGACTCTGAGCCCTAGTCGCTACCCTCCTATCAACTAAAATGGCTGTCACCTGAACTTTCTTTGAATTTTTAATTCCGCTTACAACTCCAACTCCTCCTCGCTAATTTTTTTAATCGGAAGGAAATTAAAAAACACTGTTTCTATTTCTCTGTCTCTCACTCTGAAAATGGAAGTTTTTTTTACTATACCAAAAGTAGAATTCTATATTCTTCTTCGCACTCTCAACTTGACTGAAGCTGTGGCACTGCTATTAAAATGAGAGTCGAAAAGTTAAAAGTTGATCCCTTGCTATGAGCAAAGATAAAAAAAATCCTCTGGGTACAGTGAGTTTACTGCACTTAGTTTGGTTGATGCTGTTAAATGGTAATAGATCTACTACACTTACATAAGTAACTACTTTTATTATGAATCCCTTTCCTTCTTCCAAAAAAGTCTATTTCTCCTCTCTGGTCCGTGCAACTGTGCAACCAAAGTCCTATGTATTTTTACAGCACATTTAAGCTACATTTTCTATCTCCTTCTTTTTACACTTACAACTTACACTATTCAGTATTCACCATTTACCATAAGTATGATTACGTGATGGTGATTCTAATAGTGGCCGTCCTTTTCGTCAATCCATTTTTATATGGGCTCTCGTCACGCTCATCCTCACACATCATTTAGCTCATTGGTTAGGCTACGTACCGTGCACATACGGTGCGATATACAGTCGCTCCGTTCTGGGCCTCACTCTCGTACTATGCTATGTTGGGAAACATCACCAAGAAGAAGGGGACGTCGACGTCGGGACCATTACGGTAATGTGCTTCCCAGATAGAAGTTTTCATCAATTCTAATACAGGGCAAGAGCAGTTCATTACATGACAAGGTACGCACGGTATCCTACACATGGAGCAAACCGCACAGCACAGATAGGATTACAGAGACTTTGCAGAACACTCTCCTCACATGAACTATGGACGTAGTCGGTCTCATCAATGCAATGTGAGTCTGGCATTACAATAGCATTATCTCTTCCATTCTTAGGTATGTGATTCAAGAAGAGTTACTAGGAAACATTGTCACTGACCACACCGCTTTTGCATCCAAGATTTGTCTGTTTGTACTTGCAACGTCAAACTAAAGTCGATGTATCTGGATCTTCCCTCGCGGGAGTCCCAATATGAAATCCTGACGAACCAATCAGGTGCAAGTCACGTGAAAAGGAGGG
>JAHZND010001792.1:0-22988 GCA_027744115.1 Acrocyrtus sp. NNG-2020 | reverse complement strand
AAACGTATATAGGTAAAATATATAAACAATACATTTATTATAATTTTTCTCGACTTTGTGTACCGCTCGCTGCTAGCTGTAAGAACTATAAGAAAAAGAGAAACACATCGCGCGACGAGTCCATAATACAAATATAATTAATTATGTAGTAAATCATACATAATATTTTAAAAGAAACGATGTTAAAATATTAAAAAATGCATGTTCGTACGCACGAAAATAAAAATGTAATTTCCAAAATAGTGCCAAAATACTTTTTTTATTCTTATTCATAAAGCTCATATCGTAAAACCATGAAATATAATCCACCCACGACCATTAACTCTTTATTAAAGCAGTAAATTAAATTGCAATTTTACGGCATTTATCATTTTATACCTAACGCCAACCAAAGTAGGAAGAAGCATACCTAAGCTTAAGCTTGTGAACAAAGAAAAAAAGATTGATAATTTGACAATGTGTAAACATATTTACCAACAAACGCCAAGAAAAGATCTAAGAAGCGGGAATAACTAATTTAAATTTTCTCTCTCGGTATCTGCTGACTCGCGACTCGTCTGCATCGCAAAAGAGCACACTACAAAACGCATACAAGAGAATTGCACTGTATTTTTGAATGGTGTCTCTGGACTTGGACTTGCCCAGACAATACAAACAGAAGAACTCGTATCCCTCTCATGTTTCGTTGTGCAGTGCACTCGACTCATGCACTGTCCTGCCCACGTAAAATGCGTCTGGTCTGCCTATGCGAATGTGAAGTGTGAGGACGGATGAGTCGGTTGACGAAGTGAGGAAAACGAGCGAGCGAGAGAGTGCACCAGCAGTCAGCACAAAGCATCTCTCATTCCGAACGAAAAAAGCACCTTTCTCCCTCCTTCTCTTCTCTTCTCCTTTTTGTCCTTTTATCCTCTCCGCTAAACGTTGTGTTATCGGTCGAGGTTAGTAAAGAAAAGTGCTCTTTGCACTGCTTTGTCCAATGCTTTTGGCTGGCTGGCTGATGTTTGTTTTGTGGCTCACACACGGCCAGTAGTAGCTGACTGGATGTTTTGGATGTGGATTTGTGGTTGGAAATTCGAGTTTAATTTAAAAGCAGTCGAAAAAGTTAGTTGCTAGTTTAAACTTGTAACGAATTAGTATAACTTTGGACGTTTAATTACGAGTTTGACGTTTGCAGTGGTTACAAGAGATACAACATTGATGATAAGGCTAAAATTTCAGTAGGACTTGGTTCTGGTTATCAGCTATCGAAAGAGCACGAAATTGAAGGTTGTGTGAAATAACAAGTAAAGATTTTGGTGTTTGGAGACTGGAAGTTATTAAATTAAGGAAGAATGTCCGAAGAGTTAATTACGGTAAGTAGTCAAAAGCATCATTAATATAAATAACGTAATAAAGGGTAGTAGTATACTATACTGGCAGTGGAATAGGGTTAGTTGCAGAGGCTGAACGTGATTAAAAGTTTGGTGTTAGGGATGAAGTTTTAACAACAAACAGTTTGTTGTTTGCTACTTCGGGTCAAGCTTGCAATTACATTTTAAGTCAGTTAGATAAGAAAGAGTTGGTTAGGTATTCTAATATTGAACATGGACATGTCCTTAGAAATATGTATAGTACATTAAAATCATAGGAAAGGCAGTTTTTAATTTCAATTTAATGTAAGGTGATTGGTGAATCAAAATCAAGTGAATGGCCGACTTCCGACTTGTGTTTCGTGCTAAGATAAATTAACCAGATAACCTCTGACTTTGGCTCAACTTTACATTTATATTATTACGTCTCTCGGTTTTTTCAGGTATAATAGAGATATAGTGCCACAACTGCTGCAGCAAGTTAGCTTAACCAACGGAAGAAGTATCTGAATGCAGCTGAAATAATGGCAAGAAGACAAAGTACGCGGAATACTAAAAATTCAACGAAAAAATCCCTGTCCATTGTTGAGGATGAAGATGCGAAAGAGAAAGTGACGAAGACGCCGAAGAAGCCAGCTAAAGTTACTAAGAAAAAATCAGTAGGTAACAGCGGAACGTCAAAAGACAATAACAATGGGCTTCGTTTGGTAAGTCGAACCTTGATTTTGTTACATATTATGATCTTCACGTAATGAGATATTATTATTATTAAAATGTTGCAAAAAAAACTAAAAGGTAAACACAATGATCACTAGAATTGCAATAGTTTTATTTGTTTATCTTTGTTAATTTTTGAATATTAGGCAACTAAGCCAGATAAACTTACGAGACAGGATGTGACTTGCCCTATATGTTGGTCGATTTTATTTAAACCGACAACATTACCATGCAATCATTCATTGTGTGAGGGATGTTTCCGAAAGCACGTCGAAGAGACATCGCTGTGTTGCCCATGTTGCAGGTTCCGTATTTCCGTTTGGAGTAGAAGAGCTTTAAAAGAAAACAAGTTACTTGATGAGGAACTGTGGAGGCGAATACAGCTTGAGGTACATTTTGTTGTGTTATGATTACTTTTTTTCATGATAAATTCAATTATTTTATTTTCAAAAACCGAAAGATTGTCCTTGTTTTTGAGATATGAGTTTTTTATTCTTGCTTTTAACTTTACCTGTTGCATTGGCAGTTTCCTAGATTAGTTGAAGCAAGACTGACCGGAATCGATTCACAAAATATACTTGATGATGATGATGACAATTGCAATCTTGATGATCAAGAAGAAATTGCATTGTCACCTTCACTGTTGAATGAACATGGGCATTCCAAGGCTTTTGATGGTACAATTGTCGAAAACCCTGGAGAAATTCGTATGGAGCTGCAACAGATGATGGAACAACATCAAAAAGATTTAGAAACCGAGCGGCATAGGGAGGAAACCGCAAGTGTTGGTTTAATTAAGCAATTGCAGGTTAGTCTATAGCTGATTTGGGTATCATTTAATGAAGCGACATTATAAAGTGAGATAAATATGCACTTCAATACATTAAATTGACTTTAACATTTTCAGGAGGAAGAATCAATTCATGATCAAATAAATCGTAATAAACTGGAACAAGACTTTCTTATGGCTCAGAAGCTACAACAAGAATTTAAAGATGAACAACAACAGCAACATTCCTCGCTTTTGCAAACAAAGAAAACTCCCCGTAGAAATCTGATGGAGGATTGGATTAATGCGAACTCTCCGGATATCTGCTCTCTTCCTGCAAACAGAAATTCGGCATCTAATAAGAAAATTCCTTCCAGTCAGACACCCAAAACGAAAGGCTTCAGTAAAAAACGTAATAGTAGCGTCAGAAGAACTAGCAGCACAGCTACAGTAACATCGTTAAATGTCAGTAGAGCATCCCAGGATGTAATGAGTAAATTTCTATCTTCGTCGCAGTCTCAAAATCAAATAACTGATAATTCACCAAATTGTACAATTAACGATGATAATCAACCATGCTGCTCTCGTTCCGTTATGAAGCACGATATCAGATTTTCTGCTTTTTCGCCCACCAAAGTTTCAAAAGGGTTAACTGTATTTGTACCCTCCGACACTCTTACCATGCCAGTATCTAGCGAAATTGAAACCGGTGTTGAAAATTATAACGTGTTGAAATCTGTTGACGAACCTTTAACCGCGTCTACCAAAACTCCAGATTCAATTAAGAGTGAGGTAGATAGGCATTTTAGGCCCATTAAAGTTGCCCCGAAAACACCACCAAGAAGACGACCCGATGGGACGTTTTTGCCTGAGCCGAAATTATTTAGGTCTACACCGATGAGGCCTTTAACTACATCATCTATGAAGCCGACATCAGGTGCAATAATTGAGAAAAGAATTTCAAATGATTCAGGAAATGCTTCCGATGACAGCAGAAGCCCTGATCCCGCTGGGATTTCTCCGACTTCCAGTTTGAAAAGTAGTGATGTCTCATGCCCTGCAAGTACATCATGCGCAGACAGAGGTTGTATTAGTGAGGATTATAGGGTAACCCCCGAAAGCAGTGGTACACCAAACGAAACATATAAGAAACGGGCAAATGTAGATGAACAGAAATCAACTGAATCTCCTCAGAATAAGAAGATCAAGATTGAACCTGAACAAGACGTAGGTCATGAATCTGGATCTTCAAGCAGGTTTGGCTCTGTTCACATGGGGGTAGTGAAAATAGAACCTGGTAGTCCCATTCAATATAAGCGATCTCCTTTCAAAATTGATCTGGCGTGCAGTCAAGGAATTATTACAATTGACGATGAAGACGAAGAGTATTTGGAGTTGGAAACGGAAGCCTTAAAAAATTATCGTTTGAAGGCAGAACAGGAAGCTGCTGATCGCGCATTTGCCGAATCGCTACAGAGAAATTTTAATAGAGGGTGGAGTAGTCCGAAGCAGCTGAGAAGGAGTACTAGGCGTACCCAGGAAAAGAATTCGTTACAAAAATGGTTGCAAGTCAAGCAGGAAAAAGAATAACTTTTATCATTAATGGAAAGGAGAAATAATAATAATAATAATCATTGAAAAAGGTTGAAAGAAGGTAATATATGATATCTGTGTTTTAGTTTCTTGTTATAATGATAAATTGATGTTTTAAGATAGTACGACATCATGTCCGTGACATATGTACTTTAAGTTCTACAAATTTAAATTTAATCTAAATAATATAGTTTTTTAACAACACGGATTTGTTTAATTGATGACGCAATATAGAGTTCATTATCGACAAAGTAAGTGTAAGTATATAGCATTTAAAACTTGCTATATCTAGCTACTCCAATTATGTACTACCTATATAAATTTTGTTGCTTGTAGCCTTTAACTGGCTTAATTGTAAGTTTAAGATTGCTTGAATTGCCATACTCGATGTTGGCTACTATTACCTGTTTCGCAGATAAATGGAATAAAAATTGTATTAATTCTACAATGACAAAGATATTTTAGTGCAGATAGATGTGGAGAATGAATGTTTTACATAGTACAGATATCACATGTCATTGCAATTTATCACACGTGTATAGATTTTATAGCTGTAATTTTACTCATACTTGCTGCAAAAAGGCAACTCTAGTTGCACCGTACCATAGTTCGGATGCATTGACGTAGAATTTCAGCCCCAGTCATACATATTCTAAATAGGTAGCTATCAATTAGCTGATATGCTGTGTGATTTTTATTACTACAATAAGTAAAATGGCTCCATGAGAAAAAGTTTAGCTATTTAGCGTTTGATACGTAGGGATAGTTAAGCAGGATTTGTAGAAATATATTATGACTACATAGATACCTATATAAAATTAAAAGATGACTGAATCTTTAGCTTTTACAGTATTATTGCACAGTACTTTTCCATAAAAATGCGTACCAGTATCAGGATTTTGGGTATCTGATTGAATAGCTTCAAAGTAAATTGTATACTTAGAAAACCAAATACCAAGCCATGGTATTGTGTATGCATATTTACACAGCCATATCTTTTTAAAACCGTAAATGATGTGTACTTTTAGTGTATTATCAATTATTCAAAAGTATTGACAGCAACAGCAACATGTATGGACAAAACATCTTCGGTTACCGTTAATGCAACAAGGAAAGAAAACGACTATGAATAGAAATGAACCAATTTACTTTTTTCCTTTTAACAAGGCGTAAAACTAGAATTTTTCTTCGGCACCTTCAGTATTGCCTATGCATATCATGATTAAAAACTCTTAAGCTTTAGGTGCAGTACTTTTTACATAGGTAGTCCAGCTTTCCACAAAGCTGCCATTTATTTATAGAATTGTATAATTGTATTCTACAGCTAGAGAGGATCAGGGTATCGCTTAGTTAGGACTAGCAATCCATGAAAAGTTGTGTTGCTCAATTTGTCGTTTTGCTCCACCTGTAGAAATTTCACATTAATAATTTTCAAAATTAAACTTTAGGAGCGTTAAATCAGAGAATTAGTGTAATCGTAATAAAAGAACACTATGCAATTACTAATATTTTTCACAGGTAGCTTACTCTTAATGCCAGTACTGGTGTCGAGTTTTCGGAACAATATAGAAATCGACGATATACTCAACTCTGACTTTAAGTTGTTTCCAAATGTCACAATCGCTCATCAAACTAACTTTGAGGAGGAAGTGCTTGACCGTTTCAGAAAGCTTTTGGACGAGGATGAAGTGCTCAATAGAGCTTATGAAAACTACAAGGTTTTTATAAATCAACAAAACGAACTATTTCAAATTTTCCAGTTAGCTAACTTTGCCATATTTTTGGCAGTGTTGCATCTAGTGATTTTATTATAAGTCAAGGAAATACAATTTCAACTTTTAAAATTCTCGAATTGTTTATACTGTTTTCTACACACGATAGAGAAAGTACAAGAAGGGCACTCAGAAAAGTCCACATTACAACGGTCAGAGCAGAAGAAGTCTTTTTAAAGAGAACCTAATATACATCTTCCAGCACAATTTATTTGCTAGAATTAAGTTGCTTTCATCTTTCGAAATGGGCGTCAACAAGTTTGCTGACATGGTAAGAGCTCCTTGCGCGCATATAATGACGCGGAAATGATAATAAACTGGGTTGTTTAGTTTCCCAGCTATCTCATCAATTACAATATGTTAATGAGAGAATTATGTTTATTGAAGCATTTAGATGAATTCAAATCAGAGCGACTCGGGTTAATCATCCCAGACGAGACTCATCATGCTCCGCCCTCTCCCATCCATCAGCTTAACAACATAACTACTATGTCTGAAGAAACATCTCGGAGTCTTCCAGCAAGCTTTGATTGGCGTGAGCATAATGTAATTTCTCCAGTGAAAGGTATGAAATCTTTTTATTTTACATTGCACTATGCACTACAGATTTGTAATTTGTTAGAACGATTTACGGAAAGGTCGAAAAGTTAAATTCATATTGCTTTTGTAGATCAAGAATCGTGTGGAGCCTGTGTAATGTTTGCAATGACATCTGCACTTGAAGGCCATCATGCTATTTGCCAGAATAAGCAAATTGTGGACCTAAGTGAGCAATTCATGATCGATTGTGCCGTTCGAGAAAATGGCTATAAGAAGAACAAAGGATGCGATGGAAATACCTACCCGGACTCACTGCAATTTGCAATAGACCATGGCATCACTGCCGAACATTTGTATCCGTACAGAGGAAAGCAGGGACAATGTAAGTTTGACGGAATGCACCCAACACTCCACATAAAAAGCTATAGGAGGCTGAAGGATAGTGTAGATGACGTGAAAAATACTGTGACACATGAGGGGCCCGTAGCTATCGGAATGTATGTGTACAAACCGTTCCTCTTTTATAAGACTGGAATATATGACTCCTGTGGATCTCCAAGTAAGTTATTTTATCTTATTGTTATAAATTTTAAAGAGCATTAACCAGAGATAATTTGCTGGTTTGAAGTGAATTCTATCGGAGGACACGCGATGGCAATCACAGGATTTAGGGATGACGTACCACATAAATATTACATCATTAAAAACCAATGGAGTGAGTACATATAAAAAATTATTTATTTTGTTGGTGCTAGAAAGGCTAGTATTATGTAAATGTGCTAAGTTTAAAACTTATGAATATCAGGCACAGAATGGGGTGAACATGGTTATGTCCGATATACTTCGACTGACCCACGGTGCGGACTGGAAAAATTGGCTTACAGTATAACTTTGAAAGGATGCTAGGTGGATGCAGGAGAGCTAGGACGATTGTCGTAAAACTACTTGCTTCACATTTTTTACTTTTGTTTTAATGTATGATTTTGTTATTAATCAGCGTGACTTTTTGCATTTTGTATAGTTAGTCTGCAGTTTCATCTACTTAATTTATATTTTCTTATTTGGGTTGTATTACTCCACTTTCTTAAAAGTTAAAGCGTACGCAAATGATAGTGAGTAATGAAAATAATTCTATTCTCATATTAATTGAAATGGTCAACTCTGGTTAAATAAAATTTTTAATTAAAGATATACCTAGAGTAAAATTCCATTTTTTCACGCTGCGTTGAAGCCATAATCTTCGTTATGACTTTGTGTTTGATTATGTATGGGGTAAAATGAGACTCATCAGTTAGGGTTCAGGTAATTAATTAATGAATGGTAGTTTGTGAATTGTGAAAAATTCCGGGTTTGGCTATAGTCAACACTGAATTATTTTTAATTTGCTGATATGCATTTCAAAAGTAAAAGCCTTTCAATTTTACTAATAATTAAAAATCTAAAAACACGAATGTCACATCTTTTCAGTTCATTCACAATTACTTTCCAGTCATGTTTTATTTTAAACCTCTTTCATGTACAAAAGAACACAAGCCTATAACATCAAAAATATAAAATATACATTTTATAGAAACACATTCTCAAAATCGTTTAAGATTACAAGAATAAATAATAAAATAAGAACCTTCGCATGACAAAAATATAGATCTACAATACTTTGTTATACTTACACACATCCTAAACAGCTAATTTTCTTTGAAAGTTTACTGGAACGATAAACATTATACTTAGAGAAGAACCCCATGTCCGAACATTTCGATAAATAGTTGTTTGCACTCGCACTCATCCGTTTGAATTAATTCTTAATTAAAGAACCTACACTTAAAGCTATTGAAAAATACCTGCCGTAGAAATCGTAATCCTATGTTAGTGTACAATGATAAGTAGTGTAACAATTAATTTGTGTACTTATTTAATCCTAACAACATGAGCAATTTCACCACTTTTTTTTTATTTCGTCACGAACTATACCAATTTAATCTCGTCTCTCAAGCGTCCTCTCACAATTTAAGCAGCTCCAATGAGGTAAATCTTTTATCAGTCCAAAAGCCTTGAAGAAAAGGTTACATTAGTGGAAGAATGTATGCACTCATTTTAATTGTTAGGCAAGTCATAACGAATTTCTATTTCTACTCTGCATACTAAAACCTACTTAAACCTTATTTACTATTACGTACCTAGGTATGTATATATATGTATGTGCTCTATACAATCTTACTCCATGAAGTAATTCATGTACCATTCATTGTTATCGACTAACATACGACACAATCATAAGAAACAGTTTTTATCTAATATAAACTAACTGGTATGACATAAGTAGCTTTTAAAAATTTTTAACTGCTTAACACATTAAGCGTGACGTTATAAAAATATGAACAAGATTTGTTTTTGTGACCATAACTGTGACATTAGATCAGCTCGTCGTATTCCTCTATCTATTACTGCGTAGTGCTTTTCAAAATTGGATTTTTTGTTTGGCATTTCATCTAGAAAAACTCATTTACAATAAATACTAAACTAAATTTATCTAGAGTTAGCATTTGTAACAGTCTCCTCAACTTTTATACTGCTTTCCTCCGCCTTCTTTACATGATGATGACTGGACGTAGTAGACGATGATACCCTTCTTGGCTTACTGCGAACGGTGTGGGTGATTGTGGCACTTTCCTCCTTTTGCTGTTTTTGGGTTGAGCAGGTGAAAGCAGAACACTCACGCTTGTAAATTGCTGAGAGGACATCACTGTAGTTTTTATTTATTGAGCTGGAAACTGAATCGGGCAACCTGCAATATCCCCAAAAAAAATAGTTTCAGACGTTTTTGAAATGAATGGCTTTGTGTTATCATAAAAGGCTATGCAGCCTAGAAAAATGAACTTGTTACAAGGCATGAGAAATATTAAATAAAAATGACTCCATTCATCCTCCTTTCCTTTTTCTACCAACTTGTACTTTTTAAGGCAACACACTTTGATGGTGCACCTGAGGTTACAAAGTTGCCGAAAACCTAGATTCATACAGGTTTTCTCTCAGCCTTACCAACAAAATATCCTCACAAACATTTTGCGATGGCGATGGTATCTTTTATTGGACTTTCTTGTAAGCAAATACGTACTACTGGTAAACCCAGATTTTAACCTCTAGTAAAAAAAAATTCTCTAAAGGATTTTTTTTCAAAGTACCTGCTCAAAAACTAGTCCTTTTGTACTACATGACTACAATTCAAATGACGAATCTGTTTTTTATTACTATTCTAACCTACCATATCATGGATCATTGAGGTCCTCTCACATCGACTGACCTACATTATCATCAATGTAACCAGAGTTGTGTGGACGGTGTGTATGCAAAACTAGAAGACTCATTTTTTTGAGCCAGAGAGTCAAGTTTTTTTAAAAACCAAAAAAATCGTTTCATTTCATTCTCTTTTCTGTCCTGATCTTAGAAAGAAGATAGGATAACTAACGATGACGGTGACCATTTACTATTTACTACGTCCCTTCATTCATATAATAGGGGCGAGTCGGGTGAGTCTTGTCTCTCATCATCATCCTCCTCCTCATCATCTCTGAAGAGGTGACCAGTCCTCACTTTAAACATCACAATCAAACTCACTTGCACCCAAAACCACATTTTAAATGCATGATTACTCTATACCGCCGAAAATATATCGAAACCTGTATTTTGCACGGTTTTTTACTCAGAAGAAAAGGCCAAGAAAAATCTATGAAGCCACCAGTAAGAGCAAGTGTTATATGATGACTCGATGAATCTGTTGGCATTAATATTTTTTAACTTTTTAAAGTAGGTGAGGTGAAGCGAAGCTACAATTTATTGCTAGTGGATGTACTAATCCTTAATAGATTGCTAACTACAGAACGAAACTTGTTTTAATCCCTTTGCCCTTATCCTCTA
This sequence comes from Acrocyrtus sp. NNG-2020, assembly GCA_027744115.1. Taxonomy (NCBI): domain Eukaryota; kingdom Metazoa; phylum Arthropoda; class Collembola; order Entomobryomorpha; family Entomobryidae; genus Acrocyrtus; species Acrocyrtus sp. NNG-2020. The sequence goes on along the minus strand of JAHZND010001792.1, from coordinate 12,333 downwards.
GTCTGCAGTTGCGATGATCCACCTCCTCCATTTTACTTTGACATCATCGCGCATTTTGCTAATAAATTGAACAAGAGGAATAAAACAGCAAAATGCGTATATTACGATGGGGGAAATGACGTCTTTGGCTACTTGCCTTAAAGTCATGTCTTGTAGAAGAAAATGGCAACTGTTAGATTTCGAAAATAATATTTGCCCAAATATTCTCTGTTCGTAAGCAATAACTATAGCGTACTGTGCTAACTTTCAATGTAACCTACAACTTGGGCTACTTGAAGAAAGTTTGGTAAATAAATAGAATATGGAAAGTATCTCTCTTCCCACTTTTCTTCAGCTCAGGGCTCAAGAGATATCTGCTCAAAATGTTACCATTGCACTGTTTGAATTCTATTTGCTTCCATTAATTAAATTCCTTTCCCTTGAGGGACTCAATTTTGCATGTGAAAATGTTCAGTTTATAAAAGGCCTACTTTCATCCCTGGCAAGCAAATGTTTTTGTTTGTATTTTCGCTTATTTATTAGCACATACGACAGCTTTTTTAATGTTTGCGGATGCTTTTACTTGTTACAAGAGCAAGTATTTCAAGCAAATAATTTATGAATGGGACTATCGGTCTACCTCCCGGCACATTTCATAAAAACTGATCGCATGTGTCAACTTTTTTTTTGCTCGCTGACCATTTGACCTCGCTAATTTTTTTTTCATTTTCATCTTCTTCCTACACAACCCAAACTTTCCGTTTCAAAATGCTCATTACTGTCCGATATCCCATGCTCTAAACAGTGGAAGTGAGCTCAATCTAATTTAACAGGAAACCTGATTCTCATTTCATTTAGCTATTTTTTATGCACCGATAATTTTGCAAATTTACAATTCCCAGGTCAAATTCACTTTTCATGGTAAAAACGCGATTTACTTTTCCCTCGGATTTAGACCTCTCACCTTATTATATTCTTCGGAGTTAGTTACAGGGAGTTTTCAAAGTACTAACGAGCAACTAACTAGTAAAAAGGAAAAACTTTCGAGCCCACACACCTACGGAAATTGAGTTCCATGTCACCATCGTCATACATCTTTTCATAGTTGCTTTTTAAAAGTATGTTACGCATTCGCATCTTTTATGAAAATGGAATGTGGGATCGCCTGGTTTTTCACTGCAATCATTTTGCAGTAGCACAAAAAAAATCCGCAGCAGAAAACCAGACACGCAACAATTTTTACTGAAAAACTAGCTTAACCCAAGTAAAATTCAAAATATGTGTTTACTCTTTCTACATAATTGTAACTGCCTTTTGTTCGTTTCAGCAAACTTCTTCGTGTTAACTTAAACACTCTACATCACGAAATAATAGAACCCTAAGGATGGGTCGCAAAAGTTAATTTTTCTTGCAAATAAGAACTCACTGGGAAAATATTCAGGCGATCGCAGGGTGAATTTTCTAGTGATTACAAATTAATTTTTGCTGCTTGGCCTACCTACTTATTACCTTCCCTCTCCCTGCCCCTGCCTTTAGGAATGAGCTTTGAGCTTCATTCATCGCGGCCAGGCACAAGTACCTACTTGCTCGTTTCTCCTTCGCATTCTTATCTAGTTCTGTACGGTTTCGTTTTTGCATGTTTAATGATAACTGTATACGGCAAAGTCTGCACTCGTCTGACTTTTTCTTGAATGAGCAGAGTTGCAATTACACGCGTATTTTTTCGACACTTTTTTTTGCAAAGGTGTTCGAGACAAAATGGTACATGCCTTACACTTAATATGTCAAATATAATGTTTAAAAATGCCAGCTAAGTATCTAGTATCTGCAACTATATTTTTTTTTAAAGTCAAGACTAGTAATTACTATATTGGAGTTCTCAGGAATAGTAAAACAATAGAGTAAAAGTGAAAATTTGTAATTTTTCTTTAAATTCTTTTCTTCAAAACACTTGCACTTTGCACTTCACGTTATAAATAGGTACGGAGTTGCAGTGTGTGAAATGAAAAATCGGGGCTGAAATGGGAGCACGGTAACTTCCGTGAGAAAATTGTCTGTTATTTTGTTTGAACAGCCCTGCAACAGTAGTTTTGCGCTTGAATGTCTAATAAAACTGCCTAAGTGCCTATTATTGAGTGAACCTAACTATTTTTATCTTGCATTGCAACAATGAATGAAAAGTAACAGTGATGATGTTAAGACGCGTGTACATTGATAAATGCTGGTAGACACTGATTATTATCGATTTTCTAGCGGAAATCGCGTAGAGTTCACTTACATTTTCATTACTGCAGCCATTTTCTTTTCCATCAGCCTCACAGTGTCGTCGCCTTGGCTGGTAATGACCTGGCAAAGAATTCTCTTTGTGCAAGAGCTCTGCTGCCAGTTGGCGGATGCCCCCAGCTCGTGCAATTTTGTCATGATAGTATCTCCGGAAGCTTCCAGACTAGACACAATCGACTCAAAGAAGCTCGGACTACTCACTGCTTGCTGGTACTCCAAGTTATTGTCGAAGCTTGCCATCATGTTTCTCGGGGAACGGAGATGGGTTAAAGGGTTAGTACCACTACTTTTGGCTCCACTGGCGCCAGTGCTTGTTAGTAATTGGTTATACCTGGCAGTCTTTAAATTCCTCCCACTCGATTCTGTAAAAGAGTTAATCAAACCTAAAGCGACTACAGCTAGAACAGCCCCACCAGCCAAAACGCCGGCGAGACCGTGGTTAGATATTTTAAATTCCATTGAGTTAGTTTTACTAGAGTCTTTATCTAAAAAGTAGGGATATGGTACAAAGCTTTTAGCAGTAGGAGCAGGCATGTTATCGTATGGGTTTCCGTGAATGGCCTTCAGTGTTCTGATAAGCCATCCATCGGACCAAGCAGTGTTACTAAAAAGTGATCTCTTCTTACGACTCCACCCATGCTGGCCTATTGAGTTTGTGGTGGGAGACTCTAAGAAAGCGATTTCCCTGTTATCCCCAGAAATATACCAACCAAAAATTACAGCACAAATACCTAACGCAGCCCCGGTTAGTACTACGGCAGGGATGGCAACACGAGCAAAGTTCTTTGCGGAGTGGACACTCCATCCGGATTTCTCTTGAATTGCTGCATTTTTCGAGATTCTCGAGTTGGCAGGCTCATAATAGTCATCATCCCTGAAATACTTATTTGACGGCCTTTCATTGTAGCGAGTGAATTTATTGGAGCGAAAGCGCGATGGTGGGCCTCCAGGTGGTCCAGGTGGACCTGGAGGTCCTGGGGGAGGTGCATTCCTGTCAGGCTCTGGCTCTCCCCGGTGGTAAGGCATTGGCCCTTCAACATGACCTCCCATGTCCTGATTTTGGGAATATACCTGCTCAGCTGGGTCGTCATACTCCTTTTGTGTCTTTTCTAAGGACTGTTGTATGATAGACTGAAAGAATGTAGCCTGGTCAACTTCGGGTGCGCCACTAGGGGTATAAGCATGAGGAGTCACCATTGAAGCCAAATCTCGCCGAACCCTGGTATTCGCGGTGTTTTCGTTGTCTACTCCTACGGGACTCTCAATGCCAGACGGTGCCGAAGCGGTTGCGGAGCCCTTTTTCTTTGAAAACTTTCCCGTACGTCTCACTATGCCCACTTCACGGTTACTCTTAGATAAGTACCATCCTGCAGCAAGGGCACTTAATCCAAGGAACAATCCGGTAGAAGCAAGAGCTGGAACGACTGCGTTGGTTTCAACGCGCTCCAGCATCTTCCTGTTAAAATTTTGATTAAAAGCGTGCTTCATTCTGTCAGTTAGTGATGCCTGGTTTGGATTATGTCCTTGATGATATTGAACTTGTCTGTTATTTCCGTTAAATTGCTGATGTGGCTGATATTGATGATGCTGCTGCTGCTGTTGATGTTGTTGCTGTTGTTGTTGCTGTTGTTGTTGCTGTTGCGGTTGCTGGAAATTACTGAATTGCTGCTGAGAACTAGCCCCCAAGTGAAGTCTAGTTTGTTGTTGTTGCTGAACAGTAGCTTGCTGTTGTGTTGCTGACGCAACAGCCTGCTCTACAGGAACTGGAATTGGAACGGTGAAAGTTTGTCCCCCAGCTCCAGCAAGATACGTTTGAGGCTGAATCACAAACTGAGTTGCACTAGCTGGAAAGGCTGCACCCCCTTGAAACGTTTGTCTTTCTGAAAACTGATCCGGGGGAGGAAACTGTTGTTGCTGTTGGGAAGCCTGCTGCTGCAATTGGAGTATTGGCTGTTCTTGACCCTGCTGGATTTGAATGTATTGGGCTTGAACTTGGCCGTTCGTTGCTGCTTGAGTGGCTGCCAAAATCTCCTGGGCTGTGGCACCTCCAGCAGAAAGTATGGAGGTAGCACCCTGAGGAAGCACTACAGTATGAGCAGGTGCAATTTGTTGGGCAACCAACGCAGCAATTTGCTGCTGAGTTCCTTGGTCAACGGCCACGGAATGTTGCTGTTGTTGATGCTGATGATTTCCAGATACCGCTGCTGCGACAGCCTGTTGCGCTTCCAACTGCTGAACTGCTTCAACAGCCGCCTGGATGGCTTGAGTGTCCAAAGAAGAAGATTGATACTGCTGCTGCTTAATTGCAGCGGACAAAGTTTGCTGCTGCTGATGAATTGCACTTTGATCAGATCCACTTCCGTGTTGCGCAGAATTCTGTGAGCTTACGGGAGCGACAGGAGCTTCACCACTTCTTGAAAAGAACTGAGCCTGAGATTGTTGCTGTGCCAGTTGTGCCTGGTGATGATGCTGATTTTGGTGGGCAGAGGATGACGAGGGAGCAGCCTGATTACTGTATTTTAGGTTGTTGAAGCCATTATTGCTATTACCATCTTGGAGAACGTACATACTATGAGGGTTTTGGTGAGCGTAGGAAAAAGTACTCGTTTGACCATTATTTGTGGTTTGGTGCTGGTTTGGGTAGACAACTTGAGGATGAGATCTCTGCTGAGACGCATCATTGTTGCTGTTGCTTAAGCCATGCAGAGCTGGTTCTTGAGCGTAGTACATTGAAGCCTTTGTTTGCCCATTATTGCTGTTGCTGCTTCTTTGCAGTGACGAAGTGTCAATGATTGTTGTCGCGCCTTGAGCATGAGCTGCCGCAGCTGCAGCTAAATATTGCTGAGGGTCAGTGATTATCACTTGTCGCTTCTTATGAGGATTTGCTGGCCTATCATTTGGAACCAGGAATCCCTTAATGACACGAGCATTCCTGTAGGTATAGTGCTTATCGTGCTCATCGTCCGGAACACGAACTCCCTCAATTGTTTTCACTGCACTGGCGTGGTTACTGATGTAAGCACCTAAATGACGAGGTCGCTTTTCCCCGGATGCACTATTATTCTGAGTGACCCTTACTGATTGGGAGGACACTGTTATCGTTTCTGGGAGGGCTTCTCCGTAATACAATTTTTTCCCATTTTTGCTCGCCAAAGTATGCTTTGTTATGAGCTGGCTGGGGTGGATGATTTTCTTTTTCCCCGTTGCGGTTTTTGGTTTTGGCTCAGGAGCCTCCTTCGGTTTCGCAGAGGTGGGCTGTTGCAATGCACGGACTAGTTGCGCTATAGTTCCTTTCAGTTTCACATCCTTCAAGTCACCAGCTATCGTCAGGGATGCGGAAGGAAAGTGAAATGTTTTGTCGACGGAGGGAGCGTGATTTTGTGTTTCCATGCTCTGACATGATATTATTCCGAGGAGGAAAGTCAACGTTCCTACAGTATACCACTTCATCTTGGCGGTGCTATTAACATTTAATGATTACATCCAACATAGATTTATAATGAGAACAATTATCAGTTAGGTAGCAAGAGTCTTCAAGCAAAAGTAAAGCACTACATACATACCATTCACCAAAACGTAGTGGTCCAACAATTAAATGGGANAGCACTACATACATACCATTCACCAAAACGTAGTGGTCCAACAATTAAATGGGAGTATTTAAACTATTCAATGAGATTTAGCACAAACGCATGAAATCCTATGAGTAATTCTTCAACTACAACGCCACCTTTATCACCGAATCAGCCAATTTCACAAATTTTCAAACCATTCCTTAGCATTATATTTTGCAGAAGGAAGTTTCACAAAAAATCACTATTTTTCCGTTTCCTCTTCTCTACCTTCTTTTTTGCACTTTTAACTTTGTCTGCTAGCGTTTCGTCCTCACAGCTTCCTTCTCCCACTTTTTGTTGACTGTCCTTGTGGAAAGGGGCTTCAGAGCAAACTGAACAATACTGCTTAGTCGAGAGTGATAACCACTATCAAAAATATTTTTTACTTTTTTCTTGGGCAAGGCATAACCTTAAAGATACCACAACTTGTGCCACACGTCCATATATAAAAGCTTTCTTCTGATTACGTTTTTTTTCTCTTCACCTCCTTCTCCCCTCAGCATAATGTCACAGCATGCAGTAGTCCCTTGCGACTTTTGGGCCCAACCAAACTTAGTGAAATGATAACCCAAGAAAGCTATAAAAGACAATTTGCCAATTGTACAGTAGCCATCCACTATGCAACATTGTGCATCCTCCTAATTCTTTCGCAAGTCCCCTCTTGTTTTATCATTCCTATTAGCATCACTACATTTTAAAAATTTCATATCAGTATTAGCACATCACCTTGAGCCATCCTATAAGCAATATTTCAGTGCACGTATGCAGTAAATGGCAGGGTAGTAGTTATCATTTCTGTTAATTCTGCTGATTCCGATGAGAACTTTTTTTCTCAAAATTCAAATATATGTGAAAAGATATGCATGCGTGCACCGTTCGTATATATCCTCCACCCTGGATTGAAAGCAAAAGCCAAAGTGATCGATGCCAAAAGCATAGTGTCCCTTATACATTTGTGATGAGTCCAAACGAAAAAAAACTCGTCGGCAGATATTTAACGTGTTTTATGAGTGTAAAATGATTGTGTGTATGTGCACGCATGGCAGGTAAAATAATATCATGCCATGATCACCATCACAATCATCATTCTCACTCGCTTCGAGTTTTTCGCTTTAAAAGTGAAGCACGACAAAGGAGGGAGAAATGAGGAGACCGGATGGAGAAAAAAGGAGGCATAGGGCAAAAACAGGCTTGCTTTGTGTGTCAGCGGAGCAAAGCGCAAGTTATGTCGGTAGTTATGCACTTGCAGTGCAGTAGTTTTTGTTGTACTGTAAAAATATAGTGATTTGCGAAGGTGATGGTTGCCATTTGCCTTCTTATCAAAGCCAAAGCAGGAGGAGAGAGAGAAGGGCGAGTAGGATTTCAATTCGTAACTAGTGAAGTTAGTTTTACCATTGTGGATTCATAATATTGCCTTCTAATCTAGTTACAGGCTGCAAACTTTCTTTAAAGAATACTGAAATCAAGCGTGTAGCCACAAAACTAATAGTTAAGAACGCAGGCACTTTACCAGTTAGAATTTTTTTTATGTGGATTCTCTCTTTCGTTTGTCGTTCTCGCTAGATGAGATGGGAATTGAAAGAGTTGTGATTGAATCTTTATAGAACAAGAAGGGATCATCATGAAAAGATTGAAAAGAAAGGGAATGAAATGAAAGGAAGTCAGGAGTCAGGCTTGCTTGACGTGTAATAACTAAAATAAATGGAAGAAAATTGAAAAGATGAAAATATGATTTTTTGCAGCGAAGCGCCACGCACACTTAACTAACATTATTATGATTTTTTTTCTGGGATAAAACAAAAGTATTTTTTTTTGTTTTCTTTTGCTTTGAAACAGTTTTCATTTTTTAGTAATTAACATTCATTAGGACTGGCTTGAGAGTTAATTAGAATCAATCATGGTTCCGACTTTCCCGACAAAGGTGAAAAATCAATGTGAATCTGCTGCATACTTGATATTTTGAATTTATGAAATGCAAGCTGCATTTGACATTTCAATCGCCAGTCGCCAAGAAATTCTCATTACATTTTGTGGAGATTTTTGCGAGTGGGCCACGGTCACGGCAAATGTTCATTTTCAAATTACCTTTCCATCTTAGGACGAGAAGCCATTACAGTTATTATTATGCCGAAAGGGTGCAATTTTCGACTAACTAATATGTATAACTCTTCCCCCTTCCTATTTTTAGCAGGTTGATTTGATGCAGCCAAAAATACTTACACGTTAAATTTTCTTTGGCATACAATATAGTCGAAAAAAGTATGTAAGTGGCTTACGTTTTGTCTTACGAAAAAGTTCTTGGATTAAGAAAATCAATAAACATTGGGTGAGAATTGATGCCAAAAAATCCGGATTTTTTTTCGTAATCTTTGTCCCATTCATTTTTTAAAGTGATGGCAAAATGGCCAAAACACGGACGCAGTTTGGGAAGGCACACATGCACGATTGCTACTTTTGGTGTAAAGAAAAAAAAGTCACGTAGACTCTATTATCTGATGAGTGAGCTGCAGCAGTCATAACCAAATTATGTCAATCCTGTTTTCCCCTCTTATAGCAGATTTGAAATAATTGAATCCGAAAAAGTGTATATTATACTTGTACTCCCATTTGGGAGTTTACTTAGGTACTCAAACCCAGCGAGTATAACGCTTCAAAATCAGCATTTTTCTGCTTTCCATTGTCGTAACACACATCGCCCCAACAGGTAAAGTAACTTATTAGACAACCATCAACCATCATTTTAATACTGCACTTCAACTTCAACTCAGCTATCAAACAAGCCACACCATTTTTACAGTGCAATTTTTGTAGCATATCATCGCAGGTCTCATTGATATATCCCAGTCACTACCCTACTATCATCCTACTGATCTAATGTGCTGATCAAATCATTTTCTGCCAGCACCATTTTTGTGTAATCGTTATGCATACTTCTATATATTACGATCAAATGGAATCACCAATAAGTGGGGGCCTTTATAGAAGGAAAAATTTGAAATTCAGACGAGAAAAAGTAAAACGGCAATGTCTATCACACCTGCATATTTTTGTGAGGATGAGCAATGGCAAGAAGGATATTGAAAACTTGAGCAGTAGTTGGTACTTGAAATTACTACTGAAAAACTCAAATGAATCTGCTTAGCACGACGCGACGTGTGGAAAATCAAAAGGAACAGTGCCCAGACGACTTACTGACAGTTTAAGAAACTATTTAGGTCTCTGCCATAAAAGTTACCATTTTGTAGGCATATTAAAATGCAGCTCGTGATTATGCATTGATATGCTTATGGTTATAAGATTAAAAAGGAATTTTAATAGATTCATAATGGTGACTTTTTTAACCAGTGGTTTAGCTCTGAGAGTTGATTAATTGTAATGGGCACTTAATCTTGCGCGTAACGACGGCGCTAATCATGCACTGGCTCTGACTTACATTTTGCTTTTAACCTGTTGACTTTATAATTTTTTTTAAAACTTTTCCTACTTATTGCCTCACGCGTACTCAAGTTGCAAATGCTTTACGTAACTAGTTTCATTTGTCCTGGCTTATTTTCTCGCAAAAATATTAATTTTGTGTACACACATATAACATGTGAATTTTTGTGGGCGGGGAAATAACATCCTCTGGCTATATGGTTTAATATCGATATCAATCATTTTAGCCCACATAAAAATCGTGTCAAGCTGTGAAAACATACGCAAATTCCTGGTTAGGAATGAGCTAGAATTGCAAGTACCGGAACAAATCCTGCTCTACAAGAAATGTAAATCTTCAAATGGAAGCAATTAAGAAACGCGTGCCATTGAACTGATTTTGTCCATAGACCCACCCATATAGATATATCGCACCTTCATGTTCTTAGAATTTCAAATCTCGTACAGGATGTCAGACTTCAATTTCAAGGTAAACTGATAATATTTAGATAGATAGCTGAACGATAAGGACAAGAAACTTTTAATTTTAAACTAAAAAGTAGTTTTGTCTTACATCTTACAGTTAATATAGTCGATACAGTATAATGCTGACGCTGTTAACAGAGTGCTTGCTGATAGAACTTAGCAGCTAATTGGGATTTCATTCCTCTAGCCTCTACCCATCACAAGAATGTAACAGGCCTGATAACTAGAAAAAGCTGATTGATTTGCATACGTACTTCCGTTGCAGTTAGTTGCTAGTGTTTGGACGTAAGTATAAATATTTAATGATTTTGTTGCTGCTAAGCATGACATATCTTTCATTAATTTATGAAATGAAAAGTGCGGATGCCAACATGCGTTCTTTTTATCACTTCGTGGTAGTGCACCGCAAATGAGTCTACACCTACCACCATTTCACATTAAAATAGTGGGCCCAAAATATTTAAAATAATTTGCGAAATTTTTTTCCTAGACCAGAAGTTTCACACTCTTATCAGCATACAGCATACCTCTAGTGGAATTTATCGTAGGGAACTTGATAACGAACGTAAATTCATCAAATCAAAAGTTTTGAAAATGAAAAGGGTAGACTCATAAACTTTTCATAAAAGAATCCCATTGCAACTGCACATTTCCTCTCCTATTATGATACCTATAACTGTCATCACAACTATTTTATTTGAAAAAATTCAATTCAAACAGTATACAAGAAAGAACACTCTTTGGCTATCAGTTTCATATATCATTCCCAACCCAAACCAAGTTTGACCACAGCAAGTACTGCCAACCAGTGTACACTATCAAAGTAGCTTGTTTTTAGCTTGCCAGAAACTAAATCCTCTGAAGTTTCAAATTAAAATGTGTGTCAAAAGCAAGAATTGCCACAGCGCAACATCTTCAGACGCTGTCGTATTTCGTATTTCAATTAGACAATAAAATGCTAAATGTTACAAATGCTTATTATAAAGTATTGCCGATGTGCACAGCACACACACACATGCACCCAATCTCAAGTAGCCCATAAATATCAGAGTCAGTAGTACATTTACGAGTTTCGCCAGAAATGCGTTGCGATATGGTGCGAACTGAAGAGTGTAAGAGATATGGCAATGACACATAAAACAAAAAACGAAAAATGGTAACAAGATTCCTGTGGTTTTACTAGATTTTATTGCATTTTTTGCCAACGATTACAGTGAAACTGACAGGAAGGTTTATGTGATTTGTGTGTGACGATGACGATTTTATGAGTGCATGAACTCTCCTTTTTCCTTTCGCCAAAAACTAGAAATGCTAGAGCGTTACGCTGCGTCTAGCGAATTTCGCTAGTTCAAAGCTCTATCATTTTTTATGAGGGTAGTGCAGAAGGGCCATTATTTAATCGAGTTTCCTTTACAAAATACTTTTCCTACGTAGGTATTCAGATATACCATACACGTGCATAAAAATAAATACTGCAAAACTTCACAAATCTAGCTAGAAGCTAAATAAAAAAAAATGAGAAAACCAATACGATACATAACAATAATGTGGTGGCCGCTTAATATCTGCACTGTGACGAGAGATTGCATATTGGGGAATAATATATAGGATAATTTATATTAATTTATCAATTAATCATGAAACTTGAAACAGAAGAACAACGTGCACCTTATTGCTCCAAGTTGCAGTTATCATATCTGAGACCAGTAAAGTATTCCCTTTTAAATCCCAGCGAGACAGCATGCTCCTCCACTCGTTTAATAGTTTCTTCGGGTAAAGTAGGGTACAGGCTTCCGAGACCAAATGCTTTTTCACCTTCTGTTGTGCAAAACGGGGTAAATAAGAAGGTACTGTTATCGGTGAGTGTGGTATACACAGTGCCCGCAAAGCCTGTTCCATCCACTGGCCAGAATTCAAACTTTTCCATGTTCGGTGCCAAGACGTTTGTTGCATACTCTCTGTAGCGGCCATTGAAACCTCTTGACATTATTGTACCGTTCGTGTAGATATTCCAGGAAATGCAGGATTTGTAGTAAATATCCTATTCGGGAATATCGCTGGCGTTCACACGGAGGATATCTGCTGCAATTCTGTACAGCTCGAAGCGGCTCATCAGTGGATAGTAAATTGTTCGAATTTGGGAAAGCTATGCGGGATGATGAGATGAGATTGATTAATGCAAATAATATGAAAATTATTGGAAATAACTGTAAAGCAACTAACCCAGTTGAGGTCCATTGCAACAAGGTCTTTTAAGTCGAAGCATGGTTGCTCCCTGACACTATCTAAATCTGCGTTTTCTACATAGGCAAAGAGTGCCGCTACTGTCAAGCTGATAACTAACGTCTTCATTTTATCAAATTTGAATCAAACACGATAACTTAGCTTCAATGAGCATGATAATCAACTGGAATTCTAGACGAAACTGTTACTCCATTTTATACACTGTGTGGGAGCTTAAATAACCTATTTTAACTGTTCAATATTTCCGTACGTACGTATCCGACTAAAATTACGAGGCGCTTTCTGGGAAGACAAGATTCTAAGTTTTTAGATT
>JAHZND010001791.1:0-13433 GCA_027744115.1 Acrocyrtus sp. NNG-2020 | reverse complement strand
TGTACTCATACCAATAGAGCTCTTCATAGGTGCAGAGATATAGCTGCGATACCGGTGATAACTAACTACCAACCAACTCGGTAATTTAAATCCGTCCCACAAAATCATGTACTTTTAGTCTTTGAATTCAGCTGTCTCCTCCTCCCCGCCTTTCCTTCCCAAGAATTGGCATTGTATTTCCACTTTGTCTTCATCCTCTCTGCTTCTCTTGTACCTGCAATCGAGCTTTTTGTAGAGTATTCCTGAACTATTATAAATCGATGTGGTAGGCCTGCTACTCGTGAATTTATCGCGAAATAGGTACCTATAGAATCTAAAGCTTTGGATGTTGGAGGTGTGCTCCTTAAAAATGTATAAAATTTCATTCTTTTTCACCTGTAAACTAATAGTTTTGTGCTGTACGGTATGCTTGGCTAAGCTGCACCAAGAAAGTTTTTGAAAAGTAGCCGCATTGAAACCCAAGACCTTCTTGCCGATATATCAAGAATAAATTACCATTTACCATCAATGTTATCAACGACCGTCGAACAACTTTTCTGGTGCTTAGCTTGTAAAAGCTGAAAGAGAAGTGTATTTTCGCACTCAAAAATTCCATTTTTCTCCTGTTTTCTGTGAAAGCTATTGCTATCTGAAAGTAGTAGGTATAGATAGACAGGTAATAATAATATGGTTTAGTGATGATGAGCGATGATGATACATCTTGGCGCTCACAATGCGCTGTTGTAACGATACATTATCGTTGCCCTTGTGCGCCTTCAGAACTCAGCGATGCAGATCTTTAATCACCAGAAAAATTGCGATTTTTTGCAACTCCCATTTTTTATTCCGGTGTATACATCATGTGCTATCCAGCCCGGTTCATTCATACTTTGAAAGCTACCTATGTAGGAAAAAGCCATTATGTATTTGTCAATATTCAAATTCTTTTCGGAAGCCAGAATGAAGAATGTGAATGATGGTGATGTTGATGGTGGCGTCATTCAACCGCGATTTTTCGGCTTCAATCATCATCCATGTTTTTAAACATTTGAATAGCAAAAATTCCAATGTGATCTTGCCTTCTGTCTACTATTAGAGAACGATATAATGATGGCGAGGACGAAAGCGGTTTAAAAAGCAAGGAGCATCGATAGATTTTCCATTTCTCCTATTTTATTCGGATTTGCTTTGTTTGAATGATGAGAATTGAGTGAGGCGAACAGAGTAGCTGAGGAGAAGATCAAAAGATTAAAAATTCTGAGTATGAATGCTCTCTCGAGTGTATGCGGTGCCAGAGAAAGAGAGGGTACAAGCTGAAGAAAAATGTGTAATAGCGGGTAATATTTAGAAGTACATGCATTGATAAATATGACCACAGGCATGCAAAGAAGCAAGATTTTCCAAGCAAATGCAATCTTTGTATGTGTAAAAAAGAGGAAGAAGGATGGAGATGGGGAGAGTGCTCAGAGGAGAATATAAATGCCTATATAGGAATAGAATTGTAAATACTGAAACTTCAACTTCAGCCATCCCGCATTTACAAGTCAAGATAAAAAAAAGTAAAAAGAGATGAAGAGAATTTCTAATAATACATCATTTTTCGCCTGTGGCTTTTCTCTCTATGCCATATCCTAGCTTAGTCGGAACAAATAAGCAATAAGAGTATGTGCATACATTTTGAGAAAAGGGGCGAATATTAAATATTTCTTTTTAAACTTTTGTTTGCAACATATTGAAAAGTGTTTGCCATATTGGCTTTTCTTTACTGGGAGAGTGATCTCTCCTTACCCGAGGAGATTCTGGTATTTGGAAATGGAAGTCTGGAGGGAAGAGACAAGGTTCAGTTTTAGAATTCAGCGGTACGATACCACATTCACTATACGTAGAGATAATATTCCGATATGATTGAGCAAATATCCCCTTTTGAAAATAAGAAGTGCATTTTTATTACGATGCGCGGAAACCGAAGAATGACAAAATGACACGACGTTTCGTTGACTGAAGGACAGTTTGAATGCAAAGAGGCTGATAAGAAGCCCAGAAAATTGAAAAGTGAAGTGCCAAACAAATCAACGACATCCATAAGAAGAAGCGATGACAACTTCAATGGCAAAATGAAAATTCTATGTAATAGTGATATTTTACCCGAAAGACGGCCCATTTTAGTTAGCGCAGAAGCAATTTGTAAGTTATTAAAACAGTGCAGGCCGCTTCCAAAAATTTTATAAAATCAGAATATTTTGTGCATAAAATTGGAAAAATTCCGTACTCACGTTGCGTTTAATTTATGTCAATGCTAATGCTAGTCTGCTTATTTTTATCTTGAACTAAACTGTCTGAAACAAAATTAGCAGCATATCATTGATCAGATTCATTTCTTTCACATAGTGTCATATTTTAGCGCACTTTAAAAACTTAGCACGTTAGGTTGACAGTTTCTTCAAATTGCAGTCGATCATGGTGATGACTTCACATAATTTTCATGAGGGGAAAGAAGAATAAATAAGCGAGATGGAAATACCTTCCAGCCCTACAACAATCTACTTTGGTAGCTGAATTTCACATGAACATGACATCGTTTTTTCATCTTATGACGTACCACGTACCTTGGTACATCATTAGGTGAGAAATAAGCTTCTGTCTACCCGACGGCATTCTTTCCATCTACGTGGAGCCGTTTTGTAACTCATAGAATATAATACGATTTACCTTGTATATTTTACGTATCCTGTGCTTCTATATTCAAGTGTCAAGTGTTTTGCTGGATGCCTTAATAGTAGTGCGCTGGGTAGGCTGAAGACTGAGATAACTGCAGCCCACCGATGCTACATATTTTGAATAAAAAGATTCCGCAGAATCTACTCATTCCATCTACTCTCTCTCTCTGTTTACCCTTTCCTCGCCTGCTCTCCCAGAGCGGTTGATATTTCTATATGGAATCCTTTTCCGCTACCTGAGAAGGTAAATACAAAAAAAATATGAACGGGAAGCAATGAGAAAACGCACAAGCATGTTCACTCTTTCCAAAATGATGATCCCGTGTCTTATTTATTTACGATGTTATTGTAACTTCACTTATAGTTGATGGTCTGCATCAGCGTCATAGACAAAAGTTATGTTTATTTTTTCTGTGCTAAAAGTTTACACTACACTAGAAAGTGATATTAGGTGAGAGGGAAAGAAGAAGGATTCACGGATCCAGCTCTCACCAACTCACCGTAATACTACGTTTCAAGGTTACATGAGTAAACGTACCTTGTAAACTCTTCATACTTCAATGAACTCCACTTCGCGCTCATTCGAGCTCTTTCGATGTGTGGAGTCGTGTATCTTCCCCTTTTTCGTTCCCTCAAATTAGAAGATTACTGTTTGCGTATTCATTGTCAATAGCCTAATTGCTTAGCTATTGTTATTTAATTCACAATTATTTAGCCCCGTGAAGAAATTGCATGAACACGTTACGTGAAAATCTTTGTTACATGTTATATATGCTAGTCATGATCACGTTCGCCTCTCTTATCAACAGAACCAATGCTGGGCAATGTTGCTCAAATATATTAAATAGGTACACAATGCCAATTCACCAACCGTGAATTTTGTTTTTTAATGTCTATGATTCAGTTTTCTCCGTTTTTCTTTCCCATATAGTGAGTAATTTTTAAGCAGCTCAATCAGTGTACTAGCTACACAGTAGTACACAATCATTAGCGTTACGAATGGAGAAATAGATTACCGGTCCGGATTATTTATTCGTTTCCCAGTAGTAAAAAATATGTACATGAAAAATTGTAGTTATATATTGCGATGGCGCATACATGTCCTTTCACTCATCGAGGTTATCATCAGCACACTACCACCATTATTACATCCATCCGCAGGGACAGACATCGAATACAAACCCACCCTACATGCATACCTCTGTTTTTCTTTCGTCATTGTTGTTACTTCAATAAAAGTTCCCCTCAGTCAGCTCTATGCAGGCAGGTTTCTTCTGCTCCACTGCACAAACACTGCGGGAAAAAGGAATTTGATTGATTGATTGTACCTTTTCACTACTACCTATCTCCTGGTTGACTGACTGTTTGTCTTCTCCGAGAAGGCAATGCATTCGTAAATAAAAAAGGAATGATTACATAGGTGTGGAGCTAAAGCTACGGTTTGGAAAAGGAGGAAGGCAGCGCAGTGACTGTAACTACGGTTTGATGTTTTTCGATGTGACGATGGCGATGACGGTAGAAAGGAGGAGAGGAAACGAGAGGCAATCTGTACGTAATTTTGTACACGCATTCATGCCCCATTGTTAAACGAGAAAGGTGTAATTTCTTCTTCCTTGGAGAAAAGAGAGAGAGTATCAATCAGCATATTCGTATTATCGTCATCATCATTGAAATCGTACACATTTCCTTAAATACACAGCAACAGTAACAGCAAGTGGTTGTAACAATAATGGGCATAATTCAAGAGAAACAATATCGAAGCGCAAAATATGTTTTTTTCTAATCGATACACTCTCTTCCACTGCACTTACAACCTCATACCAGCGTTTTCATCTCATTGCTCCAAACAGAGTCATGAGAAAAACTCTGAATCGGGGTAGGAATATTTAAAGAAATGACTCTTGATGGATGCTATATTGCATGCACAAAATGTACCTGCATATTATTTGAGCGTGACTCGATCAAATAATAAATGCAATGCATAGTGACTCTTATTGATGGAATACATAGTATCTCATGCTAATAAAGGAAATAGTCTGTGTACTGACGATGAGTGGAAGGAGAATCACGATTTTTTTCGGTAAGAGCACACCATGATCTTATCTGTCTGTGCATTCACGTTGATTTGTCTTCTGTGTGTGCTTGTTTTCATCAATACAAGTGTAATGTATTCCCGGCGAAGTGAACATTAGAGGAAGCCAGAAAACATGCATGAATATTGTATAGAAAATGATTGATTAGGGATGGAGAAGGAAGCACATAAATAAGTGACATAATCACGTTGATAAGCGAGTTCCATATATCATGTACAATTTTTATAGTTTATGCATGTGTCTGTGTAGTTTTCCTTCTATCGTAAAACTTTATTTAGAGAGCTTATTTTTAAAAGATTTTTTTTTGTTCTGAAAGTTCAGAACTGCGTGTGGTTTTGTTCTGGACTTGAGCTTGAATGTAGCCTGCTTCACACCCAGTGACTACATTGTAGTTTTGAGTTGTTGGTTATTTGTTTTAGTAAAGAAGGAAAAACAAGCAAGTAGTGTTTTAGTAGGAAGAAAAAGACCAGATGTGACGTGATACGAGTGCGATGCGAATAAAGTGATTTGATTTCTTTTCCCGCATTCACATGTACCATACGGCGGTTGAGAAGAGGATGAGCAGTGAACCTAGTCAAACATGAACACTCTCACTATCCGGCCTATCCATCCGTCAATATATAGATATTTGCCTGTTTATCATATCAAAGTAAAAAAATGGAAGGAAGAGAGCGAAAGCAGCGTTTTATAATACTTTTTACTACAGCCGAATGTACATTCAAGGAGGGAACAATCGCAATCGCGCAAAACCAAACCATTTCATCTATTCATCTATCCATTCATCCATCCATTAAAAAGTTCAAAGACACTAAAGCTTTAACTAGCCCTCGTTTTTTCTTGGTGTACATATGCCCTTAACGCTGAAAATGCTGCTGCTGCGAGGCTGAAGAGTTGCTTTTTATACTCACCACTTTTACCATTCTCCCTACAAGAGTGAATTGCGATGTCGATATCACGAGCATTGCGTTCTCTCTCTGTTCGCTTCACTTAAAACCCCACAACAACTTCGAGTTTTGCATAAATATAAACGCTCACGATGATGATGAGGACGATGATGGGGATGGGATGGATAGATGATATTACTGATAATATTATTAGGAGAGAAGGTATATAATGGAGCGACTTGTTCAGAGGAAGATTGAAGAAGTCATCATCATCACGGTCCTCTGATCCTCTCTCCTCTCTCGTCGTCATTACATCATGCAAGTATTTTGCATGACAGTTCTCTTTACTTTTTTAACTCTCTTTACAGTCAAGTCAAGGAGTCACTTAGTAGTTTCACCGTAATAGTATTGGGCGACATTATGCAATGAAATGAAAAGCGATCGTGTTTTTTCTCCATTTAATTCACCCGTTTTGCTCTAGAGTTTAGCAGAAGGGTTGTTGGAGATGGAGGAGATAGCAGAGTTTCAGCCTATAAATCTGAAGTGTGCCTGCCTGCCTCTTTTCCCGGCCCGAGAACGCTCTATATCTCAATTGTGATTTAATGAAGGAGTAATCAGTGCCACATTATGTCATGCTATGCCATGTGATATCTTTTCGAAATTCTCAATGCACGTGTACATAAAATGTGTACAGTGATTAGGATGCGGTGATGATATAGTCGCCGTGAGTGAGTGCAATTCTACTGGGATCAAATAAATAATGGGATGCAAATGAGATTTTTCCCTAACTCGCTCTCTGTGTCCGTCCACTTTCCACTTTACCTCGATATTATGCTGAGCTCGCTAGCTCAAGACGAAAAAGACAAGGATACATGTGACCTGTTTAAATTAGTAAGTAGAAAAAGGAAGATGAAAAGTCATTAGTAAAAATGAGGGTGATAACACTAATCAGCTTGTACAATGATATGGGCAGAGTGGAGCTACATGAGGAGCATTCCATGAGGTCGGGAAACAGCGTATTTCTTGATTGGATATGAACGGGATGAGGATGCCCCTCTTATGAACTTGCTGTCTTGTCCTGTCCTCTTACAATAATAATAAATAGAGTAGGAGCAGGTTACTTTTTGTGAAAATGCTATACTTTTTTGTTTGCTGAATACCTAAAGAAGGCTGAAAAATGACGTTCGTGATGATGAAGATTGATCCAACAAGACCATTTAGAAAATCACCATCATTTCTTCTGGATAAGAGAAGAAAAAAAGGTGAGAAATCAGGTTTGCTGTCGAGTAGTATTTTTTTCTCAGGTTATCGTGCATTTCTCACAGCTAAAATATCGATGAAAATACACCGCTAGAAGGAGTGCATGACTAGACGAGCTTGGGAAAGTTGAGTGAGTACAGCAGAAACGTTTTACGTTATTAAACTTTTATTTCATTTTGCTTTGGGCGGGTGACAAACTCCAAAAAAATAAGTCGTTTTTGTAATTTATGCTCGACCTTATTGACACATATGTCAAACTTTCATTGCGCGGTTAGAGGCAAGAGGCAACGAAAGAAATATTTACGGTTTTGCAAAGCTCTCTGTACTCTAGGTATCTCTGTAGCGTTCTATACTTGACCAACTCAGGTACAGGTACTACTCCCTGAAAATGGGGATTGACTATGATTTTAAAAGAAAAGCTAATCGTAAGTTCTCTTTAGAAAATGATTTGTTAAATGGGATCAATATCTGTCAGTGAACAGGGGAAAATGTTTCGTTCCCTGCATGAAGCTAATCAATTTTGACTGGGCGCAATGAAAATCAGCCATTGTAACCTTTGAAAGGAGAAGGAGAAAGAAAGACAAATTTTTGCAATGCCATTACACATGTCATATTAAAGAGGAGTTAGGTAATGTGCATGGTATGCAAGCATTATGGTATCCTTTACAATACGTATTATAAGCTAATGTAGTTCACAAAAATTGCTTTAGTCACTCCTCTTTGCGCTAAGCTGGGGAACATCGTTCCTCTGTATAGCATTTATCAATTGTAAACTTGTGGACAATATTTTTCTCAGTCTCATGTCCCAGTCTTATTACTCTCGCTCAACTTTATTCTTTTGTAATAGTCGGAGACACTTTACCAGAGCTGACTCTATATATTTCCCGGCTAGTATATTCCTTCTTGTAGAGAAAGAGCACTTGACATTTATCTTAAATTGATTTTTAGGGCGTGATCCGTCCTCTGATCCTCTAACTGTACGACTTGCATTTTTATGGTGAAATATTTTTTTGCATAGTATTTTTCTTCTCTTAACAAAGAGGTAGCAGACTGAGTGAGTGAGTACAAAATGGATTTTTCTTTATGTAGTCAACCAGTCACTGCTACGATTTTTCTTGGGTGAATAGAAAAATCTTCTCGAATCCTCGTTTCTCATTTCTTTTCCTTACTGTTTCTCTGTGAAAATTATGGTCGTGTTCATTTTTGTCTTTCTCTGCTCAACAATAAATTCCCACTCCTCACACCATTGCACAGCTGCATTTGGATGTGGGGAATAGAATGAACGAGTACTTTTTTTATTGATAGTGAAAATTTTACAAAGTTTTGCTGTGGCATTTTTGCTGGCGTTTTTCTTCAGACTTAATGTGTTCTTTCTATCACGTTGTCTTCTCTATCGAGCTACCTAGAATGGTTTTTATGCAAGAGAAGCTTATCCGTGAGAATTTGTAGTTTCAAAAAATCCTGATATTTATTTCTACAATCTCATGAGTTATCTTTAGTGTCATTTCTAGGTCTCGTATTTAGTAAGTCAAAGTCACAAATCGTAGTTATCTGCACTAATATGGTTTGTTAAACTAACATGAACAGCTTTTAACCATTCTTAGACTTGACGAAAACTTGGTAAATATGCGGTGCCGGATTATCGCGCAGGGATAGTTTATCGCTAAGCCAGATGGCTATTATGACAGAGTATGGTATCGCAATGCCTGTTATTAACAGGATACTCTGGAAGTGAGCAAGGTGAAAAATATGTAAAGATGACTTGAAATCGATTTTGTTCGATGGAGTCTAACTTTCCTTCGGATTAGATGGGAGAATTGTAAATGTCAAAAACGTAAGTCGGAAGAGAGGAGATACCGCTAAAAATATCGTGTTTAGATTCTCTACTTGTGGCAAGGCGTACAATTGGCAGTTTGGGAGTTGGACATGGTGAATGAGTTTGAAGCACAATGCAGACATATCTCTGACAAAATCCATTTTAGAAAGGACATTGAGACAGAAAACCCATTTCGTAGCTGATGAAAAAACGCATTCCTGAAGATGACATTTTTTTGAAGATTGAGCCAAAATGGGAGAGGGCTAAGTAGATGCTATGCAGGTGCTCCGCTTGTTATACAATGAGTTGAGTATAGCTTACAAAATGATTCGTCTTTTTTTAAAAAAATGCAATTGCATCCGTTCCGCTCTTCAGGCAACCTCATTCTTCAGTGCGATGACATAAAAGCACTTCTCTATTCGATAATATAATAACCCCTTGATTATTATTGTTATTATATTGTGAAGATAAGCTAGAGTCAGACAACTTTTGATTACTACTTTGTTGTCTCTTTTCCTATTTTTTTCGTTTCATCTCGGAAAAGCAGAACAAAAGCCGGATAAGAACTGTATTGTATTCTTAATGGTGTACCGTCTTATGACGAGGGCTGTGTCTCGAAACGGAATTAGCACGACCACATGCATGAAAACTTTCCGTCCGTCTATCATCGCCAGTTTTTCGAAACGCTCATGTAACACTGCTATGGCATAGAAAAGCCATCTACTTGAAACTGCTCCCGTCCTATTCTTATCATCAAAAAACTGCACATACATCTTATTATATAGAGCCAGAGTGAGCGTGTACATTTGGTTGCAACAAACAAACTCACTCATAATCAAAAGAAAAGTGGAAAACAGAGAGAACTTTACTCAACTCAACTCAAGCTCTATCAAATAATTCTGCTTCTCCCTCCAAGGTCAGCGTAACATTGACTTGGAAAAAAGAGGAAAAGCAAGTTCAAGAATACAATTCCCCATTACTACAGCTGTACTCGTTGCTAACATTCATGGTGAAGAATTCACTCATTCAGTGGCACGCACGCACTGCCACCATCATCAGCTTGGTTGTAGTGTATTCCCCGCTAGATTCAGCAAGAAGAGTACGAGAGAACTGCAACAGTGAATAAATTGAGGGGATATATTTGATGACGATGATGAAAATCATAATGATAATAGTGGCAGTGTCAGTGCTGCTTCTAGAGTTGATTGTAAATGCATGAAATAAGAATAAAAATGACTACCTAAATATACTCTGTGGCAGCCAGCAAAATCCTGTCATGGCAGTCAGTAAGTTACAAAATAGCACTTTTCATATTATGGGATGTGGTGGAGGATGAATGGTGGATTGGATAGGAGTAAGCACTCGGTACATGGTAGAATTAAGCAGAACCGCGTTCATTCCTGCAGCCGGCGTTTACTGCGGCTGATTTTAGTTCTGTTCAAGTACATTCCTTTATTACAAAAGTTATTTTATGATAGTTGGATAAACTCGGTAATGACAACGCGTTCCTTGTTGGTAGTTGTGGTGGTGGCGAGGCAAAGGTGGGAAAAGAATGGGTTTTGGCTTTAGCCTAAAAGTACACAGAAAAGTTCGCTGGTGTCTAAGTCCTCTTCCCCTCTCCCAGTGAACTTGTCACTAACAAACTTATTTTATGAGGCAAACTTTCCTCCTTTATCTGCGAGCTCAAAATATATCCGTACATGTATCCGTTGAAGCTGACGCTGGCATGTCATAACGTAATGGCGACATATTTGTGTAAACTTTTGTTCATGCATTTTTGCGCTCAACTCCGGAATAAAATTTGAATTTGATACTCACAATTTAAATATACATATTTCGATAGGCTTGAATACCTTTTTCACAACCTTACTTTTCAATCCATTATTACCCCGTTTTATCTTCAGTGATATCCTGTCACGTCATCATCAATTAAATTGAAAAAATGTAAATGCTAATTCACCGGTTTGCCGGTGCTCAATACAAAGGGAAATGGACGTAAACACTCTGGAGAAATTTTTTTGTTCTTGTAAGAAAAATGGTACAAGCTGGGTAAAGCCATAGAAAAAGTAACACAAAAAATACAATACCACCCAGAGAGAATATAATGGCGGTGGTAAATCTGCTTGCCTAAAACCACAGAAGTAGCAGCAGTGGAGCGGAGTGTAGTTCTCTTTGCAATGCAATCCCAACAATAACAATAAATACCAAAGCAAAGAAAGAAAGTAATCATCTAGTAAACAATTATGATAAACCTGACTTTACGTTTTATTTTACGAGAAAAAAATCTCTCTCATGCATAATATTCTATCTCTCCAGTTTTTCCTTGTAGCGAATGGGAAGGTTTTATGAGAGCACTTACTTGGGCATTTTACGGGTGAAGCTGCAACACTAAACAGGTCACTATAAAGTGTTTTTTCATCAAAAACTAGACAGCAGTCAGTCAAGCTGTATATATGCCTCTGTCGGCGTGACCTTGTCACCTGACTATTGTAGTTTTTGTAAGAAAAATAATCCATTCCCCCAATGGGGTTCAGTTTAATTGCTCTCTCTAGCTATCTTTCAGTTCCGAATATTAAGACTTTCGATTTTTCTCACGAATAATGGACTTCTTTTGGAGAGCAGAATGTATGTATTTTGGCATATCTATGCAATGCTGGACACTGGCTGTATCTGTACGTTCTCTCCTCTTTCATTTTGCTTCCGTTGCCGTCCCAAACAGCTAGTGGGTAGGCGAAGGAAGTGGGTACAGTGATCGGCACTGCAGAAAAATAACAAATTGTAAAAGAGCGATTACTTTGAACAACCGCCAATTTCTTTTTCATAGCAGCAATAAAAATCTTTCGTCTGCAATTTAATCACCTTGCCCTCCCTGCAGAAGTGAATCTTTATAAACAGCCAGCCAGCAAGAAGCTGGAGTCTTGAGGAGAAGTGTAGTAAAAAAAGGAACAATAAAACTGAGGGAGGGGGATGCATGCCTAGTAAAACTTTCAAGGAGGGTACCTTTTTACCTCTATCCAAGGACAGCATAACGGCATCCAAGCATCCGCTGAATTAAACCCAACTCGACTAATGATGCAAGTGCGAGTTGGTACAGTGTTCAGCAAGCCGTGCCGACGCCCATAGAGGAACTGTAAATAAGCGTATGCGTCGCTGCTATGTCTCCACAAATTTGTAGCGATTTGCTTTGCAGACTGACGTGATATTATCTTACTATTTTCGTGAGCATAAGCTAAATTTAAGTTCTGTTCCTGGTTGAAAGAGAAGCGAAATAATTTTTTTCGGAAACCGGGTTCGCTTTAATAATGGCGTACTGCGTTTCGAAAAGTCCCTGTTTTTTTGGCAAGAAGAGCCACGCAGCATACAAAAATATTACTGAGGACAAGACGGTGACGTTGGAATGCAAGAGTGTGGTGGTGTGATACATATCAATGTGCTACATAGGTAGTAAAATATGGCGATAGAATGTAATAGAAAAATTGCGTTTCGTACAAGCATTCCCTATCTCACCATTTTCCATGGTTTTACTGGTTCTGTAAATGTTTTAGGACAAACACAAAATGCAATCAAATCACTCTACGTTGCGTTATGCTCAATCCCTATATGACTGAAAAACTGCTGATTTCTTCCTGTGAGCTTGCTTGCTCTTGCTCCGTCACTCCAATGTCCATGTACAATGTACATCGCAAGTTTGTGCCTTTTTGTCCTCCCCACCACAGCACCATCATCATACATTATTACAGGCTGGATCCGTCATAAAAACTGAATAAAGAGTCATTTCATTTTCATTTTTATTTTTATGTCCAAAAGCAATAAGAAAAACATCTAAACAAACAATAAAAAAGACCTGAGCTGAGCACAGAAGTTGCATAAAGCCAGCGTAGAATGCACTTGGCTGGGAGAGAAACAAAAAACAAGTGGCTCGTCGCGTTACGTTATTTTTTCTGTCGAAAACACGAATATAAAAGCAGGATAATGATGTTATTATGTATGTACATACATTATATATTGTAATAATATGGGTTGGTGTAATGGTTTAATAAATTTTCTGATAATAATATGATGACGAATGGATGAAGACTACGATTCTTGCAGATGCAAGGAAAAACTGTGAAACGAAATGGCTTTCTCATATGCTCCACGGTGGCTTTCCAATTTATCCGTGGTTAATTTTATTTTCCTGTGTGAATTCCTGCGATGCTTTTGTACTCCGCGAGCAATTTCAAAAGCTCACGAACGCTGCAATTGCAACGACTTTCTGGACTTGTCGCCCAATAGCTTCTCAGCTACCAAGATACAAAATTATGTACATGCCTGAAATAGGCAATCAACTTTTGGTGGTCCAGTTGTGAAAGGTTTGACTGAACCGATAAGGTTATAAGTACGATAGTAGGATGTATTTGGTTACAAGTTCGATACAGAAATACAATTTTCTCCCTTCCTATTTTTACAGACACTGTCTACTTTTGCATTCCTTTTTACACTGTATTATACGGTGGTCTTCAAAAATATGAAATATACATACGTCTTCTAAATCCAATTCATTCCCGATATGACGAATAACTTAGGAGTAATTCATAGTATCGCAAAATTCGCAAGTATAAAAGTTGAATATAAGATGAGAAGTGACTCCCTTCTGGAGATTCGCCCGAAACGGTTAATATTCTAGAGTATAATTTTTGTCGCA
>JAHZND010001790.1:0-10104 GCA_027744115.1 Acrocyrtus sp. NNG-2020 | reverse complement strand
CAATTTTGTTCAAGAAGTTGAGGAATTGAAGACAAACGGTAGTGTGGAACATGCAAAGTCGGAAGAACCTGTACCAAAAAATGTTACAAGAAGCAACAGCACAAAAGGTAAGTTATCCCGTCCGAGTTCTAAAAGCACATAGAATTACAGAATGCATGTTTGGATAAAAAAAACGCATGGGTAGCTGAAGAATGCGCTTGGTTTTGCATTTTTTTTGCACATGCAAATATTATAAAGTAGCCGTAGCTATTCCGGATGTAGTTCCATCTTCTACACCAAACCAGAGTACTAGTGAGGAGGAACCTGCACCTGAGTTGCCTCCAAAACCTGGTAAGTAGAAGATTAAAATGATAGGTTTTGCTATAATTTAGATTGGAATTGTAATCAGTTTTATTTTATATATCAGTTTCTCGACTGAGTATGCATGTTATGTGCATGGTGCATTAAATTAGTAAATGATTTACGTTTTGATTTCGCCATAAAGACTTTGCATGCATGCATCTTCGAATATGCATGGAGAAAGTTAGTTAAGAAATGTGTATTTAAAAATATATATTTTTTTACCTTTGCAGTACGCGAGCTCGCTCGATGTTTTTACCCGTACACAGCTTCAAATGAGGACGAACTTTCTCTGGCTGAATGGTGACATTATCACAATAGTTTCTAGACAATGCGAAGATGAAGGTTGGTGGCGTGGTGAGCTCCGGGGGAAAATTGGTCTTTTTCCATGACAATTTTGTAAAAATAATCACTCCTGGCGAGAGTCAGATAAGTGGTGTTAGCAATACAAATGGACCACAGGCAAGACTAGTGGCTGAAGAAAGAACTATACCTCCAACAACAGGTCTGCCGCCCTATTTTCGCTGAATGCGGTAGTAATTACTTGCACCATAGTTTAGTTTCGGAATATTTAATTTCACGGTTCTGCATTTTGTTCATTTCAGTTGATCTTCCTCCAAAGGCCAAAAAAGACAGTATTTTAGGGAGTACGGTTATAGATGGAAGTGGGGCTAGTAAAACAAAGGAGCCGAAGGCCGAAGTTCCGGCAGGGCGACAGAAGTCCATTACAAAGGAGTCATCACCACTTCCAACAATTACTCCGAAAGCAACATCTCCGACTATCTCTCCTGGTATAGCAGCATTCCACTCTAACCTATTCTCCCCCAATCAAAAACCTGATGCATTTGCTAGAAGAGATACGTTTCCCCCAGTTAAAGATGACAAGCTGTCGGATGAATCAGAAGAGTTTAATTCAGTAGAAAGAACTGAGACTTTAAATCATATTACAACAACTCGTGTAAGTTTTTCTTTAAGAAATTAATATGCCTAATATATGTGCTTCCGCAAACAAACAGATAAACACTTATATTTAAATATGATATTTAACTTTACAGGCCAAAGCTCCAAAGAGGAGACCACCTTCTACTTTTATAACTCATAATAACGTAAGCTAGAATAAGTTATTATTGTTGCATGACTAACAATGATTTCTTGATTAAAATGACTTACACAAACTGTTTTTTAAATTATGTATATTCATATTCAGGACGGCGTAATGATAAACGGTTCCTCCCACTCATACGACAGTTCCCTGGCAGATTCACCTCCACCACACCACAGCANAGTTCCCTGGCAGATTCACCTCCACCACACCACAGCACCCCAAGCAATTTAAGTGTTACATCCAACGGGACGACTTCCGGATCTTATCTCGATCATAGCGGAAGTTTCCTCTCGCAAAGCCGTGATAAAGATAGCTCCCCTACTCCAACAAATACTAGCGGGGTCAGTGCCAGTAAGCCAAAGAAGCAGGCACTTCCTTGGATGCAAGAGTTACAGTTAAAGCAAACGGAAAAGAAAAAACAACCAGCAGTGTCACCGGGACCTGTACCTACAACTACATCAGGACCGCCTGCCATGTCAGCGATTCCCCCAGTTACCACCACCAGCCCATCTCCATCCCAGCCACCTCCTGCGGCAGCAAGCGGTAAAGATACTACTAATAAGGCTCCTCCGTTGCCAGCCAAACCATCTTCATTGTCTTCTACAATGGCAGCACAAGAGAAAACGATATACAACAATTTAAACCATAATAGCTCAAGTTTTAATAAAAAGTCGCCATCTCCAGCCCCACCAGTACAGAACGTTACTAACAAAGGATCAATTTCCAGTAGCACAGAAGTAGATGGAAATTCCAATAAAGGGTATGTTTCCTACGAAGAACATGCAGCACTAAAGAATAGAGTTGCATCGCTGGAAAGTGAGGTAGAAAGTCTTAAAAAGAAAATTAAACAATTAATGGATCGTGACTTTAGAGGGCATATCGTGTAGTATTGAAAAAAACGTTTAAAAAATTGTAGGAGCACAAACTCTAAATAAACACGCACCTCGACGTCCACCACACCTAGCCAACAGAGACTCATTTAAAAAGTATGTTCTAAAATGCCAACAATGCCAGAGGTATTAGGTATTCCTGAATGAATAAACCATGTGTCTGGCATGTTTAAATTTTAAGCGTTCCGGGACTTATTCTAAGAATTTTCATGAATATATACCATGTCTATACTGTACTGTATAATGTGGTTTTATAACAGTACGCTTTGCGTGCTTGAGTTTTCCATGAAAAAAACCCTTCGCAATTTGACTTTGAAATTTCAGAACTGGAGAAATATGACATTTCAGTATATTATATTATGCAATTAATTTTAATATTCACTACTAGTATAATTTCCAATGATAAGAAAATGTTTGGAACAACTGTGCATAAAGTATACAACGATCATTACGATATGAAAAACATAAATATTCCGATTTACACTTTCTATTGATACGTATTGCGTATGTGAGTAAGGGACATTTAAAACGCTAATTTAATTATATATTGTCTACGGGCGCTCCGTAATAATGAATTACAATTATCTATTACAACTGTTACAATTATATTATTGTATACCACTTAATTTTTGACAAGTTTCTTATCAAGAGAAATAAAAACGAATTACATAATTGAAAAGAAACTAGTAACAAACTGGCTTCCTTAAATAGTATTTAGTATTTACCGGTTCAAACAAAACATAAACAATAATCATTATCTATCATTGATTAATAGACATTACAAAATGTTTGAAATTGTAAAACAAGCAGTTTTAAATTTTCAACCCCAAACAGTCTTCACAAAGTTCTTTAATTTCCTTAATTACGGTTTCATTTTGAGTACCGAACATGGCATTCGCAGATGGTAGTTTAAAGGCTTCAATTTCTTGAACAACACTATCTACGAAGTCTGCCCGCTCCTTTTTCATTGCTTGCTTCAACTCTGCTATTGTGCTGCCCATTATCATTTGGTGTCGCTTGACACTCTCGATATGCATCTCTCGTCCGACAAAGAGCATTTCCTTCTCGTTATTTAGCTTCTTTTCAAGGTTTTCTAGATGAACCTCCTTACGTTGAATCCGTTCCAATTTTACCGCACTATCCACAGAAGACTTTTCTTGAGCCTTAGTCCATTTCAGTTTCTCCTCCTCCTGCATCATATCCTCCTTTTTATTTTTAAGTTCCTTCTCGATCTTCCAAACTTCGTAACAAAACTCATCCGCTGCTGCCTTCAAAATTTCCTTTTTACGAAGAAGACTTTCCATAGCTATAGGAATATCATTAGCTGCCTGACATTCGGTCCTAACGCCCATTGCTCTTGGTGCAGTAACTGTCTCCATTAAATCTGTAATTATAACGTAAAACGTAACTATAGAATGCTCCAATGATCCATCTAACCCAACCCTTAACTTCCACCCTTTTCCAAAGTCCAAAGGTTTTCTTTAAATGTCAAAATACAATACAACTAGCTTACCTTGTACCGTTTCTCTTATCTCAAAGATAACCAAGTAGTTCCCACGCACTCTCCACAAGTTCAAGTTAAATCAGTAGTGGTGATTATCGGGATAAAACAACTGGAAGAAACGCTTTTTAATCCAGGAACTGTACTCACTCCGGCCTTTGAATCACCTGTCATGAAAACGAACAAAACAAAATTTATTTTCAGCTTTTCTTCTTGCAAAACAACTTGATGACTTGAGTCACTTGACTTACCTATAAATAAGGGTTGGCTTCTTGCAAAAATTGAGGACTAGATTTCTCAAACCTATACTATACTAATAACTAATGTCAAATTGCTAAAATTTTGACTCAACTGTCGCAGCCTCAACCTCAATTCTTCCAGACTCCACACTCAACACTGGCTTTTCGTTAGATTTAATTTGCAGTAGGTATACCGATGATGCCGTGTAAAGATATGATGGACTTCTAATTTCAGCCGTGTGCGCTGTTACTGTACCTGTTTGTACGGTAGCTTATTTGCAGTACTCGAGTCTGATTTTTGCTTTATGCGCATTAGCACATTCACTCATTCACTGTGATTTTTTAGGTGAAGTAAAATTTTACTAAAATTTCCTGTCTTCATTTTTATGCATAGGGAACAAAAAACTCATCTTTTGCAAGCCGAACGGACATGACATGACATTATTAGCCAATTTGTTTAATTAAGTCTACCAAGCAGAGGTGCGTCGTATAGTCGTATGTATTCAAATTTGAAATGTTTCTGGATTCTTCTGCATGTCCTGTTATACGATTGGTCGTTACCAAAAATACCAGTACTAACGTCTTAAGAAAAAGCAATGTAGGGATAAGGACTAGAAAAAGATGGATATACGGTATATGATATACCATATACCGTACTTTTTTTTACAAAAAGTATAATAATGAAGTGAACGTATGCGGAAATGTTGTTATTAAGATGCATCTATGTATGCCGGTGCTCCTATTGTAGATGAGGATGCGAGTGGAACTATAGTATGCATTGACAGTGGCAATGTCTTATAAATTGGCAATGTCAGGTAAATAAGGGCCTATGAAAAAGAATGTTTCTTCAATTCTGTTCGTAGGGACTTTATTGAGAAACGAAAAACTATAAAACTAGTTTAATTTAAGAACGCTTAAAACGAGGACCAGCCTCCCGACTTACATACAATTGAAAAAGAATGTTTCTTCAATTCTGTTCGTAGGGACTTTATTGAGAAACGAAAAACTATAAAACTAGTTTAATTTAAGAACGCTTAAAACGAGGACCAGCCTCTCGACTTACATACAGTCCATTCAAACAAGTCACGACTATCATGTAACAAGCAACAAAAGAATACTTTTACGCAACAACCTTCTCTCCCGATAATGCGATCAACGCATATAGTAAATTTTTTAAAGGAATAGGAGCAATTTAAGAAACTAAACGCGCCTGTTTCTACCACTCTTCTGATGTTTCAAGTCCGAGTCCGGGTGCGTGATGCTTCCAGCCATGGTGCTCATGTTTCATCCAGCCCCACCCTGGAAATAAGACAACATATAGGTAACTTAGTGAGGCTGCCAGACACTTAAGTTAAGAATATCATACTAATTTTTATTGGAATTGGATTTTACTGCAAAGGTACATACCGTGCTTATGGTCCTTGTGTTCGTCCTTCCATCCTATTCGATCATAACAGTTAAAATTTTCATTTATTAATGAACATGCTACCTGTTAATTGATAGAACTTTTGCTCTATTTGAACTTTTTTTTACCATGACCATGATGACCTCCATGGTGTCCGTGTTTCTCGTCCTTCCAGCCCCAACCTAGAAAAAATGCGTCGCGTAATTAAATACTGTTACCAAATTACCCTGATCCGGTGCTATTACAAAATTACCATGATGCCCATGTCCATGTCCGTGCTTTTCATCTTTCCATCCCCATCCATGCTTGTGATCCTTGTGCTCATCTTTCCATCCCCATCCTGAAATCAAAATAACAATTATGTAAAAATAGTATACTAGTCTGGAAATCTGAACAGTTGAGTAAGATTAAAACTTTGAAGATTTTTGTAATGCTATCCTTATTACCGTGCTTATGGTCCTTGACGTCCTTGTGTTCGTCCTTCCAACCCCATCCATGACCTAATGATATAAATGTTTCAGTCAGTCACAACTTACAAGAATGGCGTTAATTTTTGTTTTCTTTTTCGAACCATGGTGTCCATGACCATGTCCTCCGTGACCATGTCCAGGTTTCCAGCCATGATGGTCGTGACCGTGATGCTTCATCCATCCCCAGCCATGTCCTCCGTGTCCTCCATGTCCACCATGTTTCCCATGATGACCACCATGTCCTCCATGTCCATGTTTCCATCCCCAACCTACTATATTCATAAACATTATCATTTCCTTTTTTGTGCACAAACTCTAAAGGTTCGAAAATAAGAAGAAATTAGTTTTATGTATTTACCATGATGGACATGATGGCCATGATGTCCTTGATCATGTCCATGGCCTGGCTTCCAGCCGTGTTCCTCATGTTTCCACCCCCACCCATGCTTATCAGCATGTTCTGGTTCATGGTGAGATGGTGGTGCTTCTGGGAATAGTTGACCTTAAATAGAAATTTAACGATTATTTGCTTTACAGGATAGCTCTAAGTGCTGCAAGCTCTGAATTTTACATACCTAGCTTACCTAATCCTGGAAAGATCCGTTCAATTGGCGACAGAGATTGGGGTTCTCCTTCGTCGTCTTCTCTTGGACGGCCTGCCGACACTGCCGAAACCATGACCAGTGCTAGACTGGTCGCTATCTGTAATTACAGTAAAAACGTTGAATTTCTCACAATGCCCCGTTTCCGAAAATTTTTGTTTGGAGAGCAAAGTTAATAACATTCTCTTACCAAAAACCTCCTCATTGTTCCAGCACTTTCTTATCAGTGCTCACCTAGTACGATATACTTTTCAGTCTTATAAATTGGCTACAAGAAAAATTAAAAATATACGAGAGTCACTAGAGAACACTTTTTCTGACACCTTCTACACACCTGCACTGTCGGCGGTCGCTGCAAGAATAAGCATATTTGAAAGAGCGGAGTCCGTATTTATATATGACGCATGATTTGTTAAATATTTTTAACAGTGCATTAGTGCAAACGTCTCATAGTGGGAACAACACAAACATTTTTTCTCTTGCTGTGTAAAATACTTAGGAAAAGGCACTGCTTGTTGTTATATCCACTTGTTTTGATTTGGGTAACGTCTGTCCTTCCGTATCCTTTGCCAATACTCATGTCAGAAAAGTCATTTGTGCACAATGGTGAATGTATACGCACATGTTTTAAAATGATACCTTTAACCCTCTCAAGCCTGCCAATTTAATACGCATTATAAATTATAATACAAAGTATCGTAAGCACAAGATAAGCTATAGCAAGTTAGTGCCTTTAAGGTATTCAGAAGGCCAAGTTGTATGATAACTCACTCGTTGGCCCTCTGCGCATTTCAATTTCTCCTTTTTTGCGCTTAAGCAAACACACAAAGTGCTCAAAATCAGTCTATTATATAACAACCAATTACAACTGCATTGCAATTATCATTATAATTTTAAGCCGTTTTTGTGTCAGGTTTAGAAGTGAAAATTCCCTTTTGTTTCAATTCCATTATCTTTTCTGATAAGCTGGCGAGCAAAAAAGGGCTCAACGAAAAGTACAAACTGGGCCTTAATGATTTAGTCTTGATAAGGTCTAAATAATTTGCAGTTTTTTGCTTGAACTGAAGCAGAAATTGCATTAAATCTAAAGTTTTGTAAGTCGCCCATAAAAACTATTTATTTGTGCATGTGTACTTGTGCGCCCTTTTACTGCATGGGTAACTGCGCTTGCGCTTGTAGCACATAAACAGGTTATAAAAGAATTAATTGCTGTTCGTTTTTTCAATTCGGATTCCCTTCCGGTTTCCAGTTTTTGCTCATGTTAATCGCTATGCATTCCCATTTTGTTTCAAAAAGTGCGGAGATTCAGCCATGATGCCTTATATTTCATTGTACAATTAGTAAATTGATTTTTGGCCAGTTACGAAATTTTAAATTGCCAGGCTGCCTACAAAATACGGATTTTATTACCGTATCGCCAACCCCCCACAGCGACTTGAACTCATTAGGAAAAGACCACTTGGACAACCAAAAATTGTTCATTGAGCAAACTCTGTCTTATAACTCTCTGAGTGCCCTAAGAACAGCAGAAAAGCAAATCTCGCGACTGCTATCCAATTAAAATTATGGTTGACTTAAAAATTTTAAACCTTAATTTTCAAGTTTTAGCTATACCTATAGACATTCGTATTGCAAGAGCGCATAAAGCAAGTGCGTAAGTGTATGAGTAAGGATGTGCAAGCATGCATGACATACAACATGTTCAAAGTGGCAATTTGAAAATTAATAACTTTATATCTCACCTCTACAGTCTTTTATGAACATGTTATGTAATACATATGCAATTTTTTAAAATAAAAATATCATTTTGCAGGAAATCAAAAATGCATTATTTAAAAAATTTCTTACTTGCAATGTAAATGCCACAGATGTAAGTTTCTGATAAGAAGAAAAAGGGAAATTCTGTAATAGTTCACCATATTTAAGATAATTGGAATGGATTCTTTTGTATCTTTTGGGTAAATTAAATGTGACTTTACAACCCTCAAGAGCCGACCATAATTAACATAAATTTTTATATCATTAATTGGATTCCAACCCCTAGCCCATAGGCTACATTTCATTCTCCGAAAAAATTCACGCACCTTGATTTTTGGCCAATGGTTTGCAATTAAGTGAGAACAATAATGAGCAAAAGTATTCTGCATAGGTAGGTACACCTAAAAATATGAAGGTAAAGGTTAAAATGAAGTGCAGTTTAGAGAAACCAATTCAAAGTTTCAGTTCGCCGATAAGGGGTGAAACCATCTAGATATGTACCTATTACGTACTAAGCTAGTTTTTTTCTAAAAAAAATTATCATTACGACTGTTGACGCATGAAGTATGAACATGAAGCAAGTTGCATTAAGTAATGTTTTTGTGCAGTGATAAAGCAGGAACACGATTAGTTTCGAACAGTTCTGAATAGAACACAAGCAAAACAAACAATGGGTAATGCTTGTAAAACGAATTCACGGCACGTGCTTATATTATAAATCTTGATGCCTTTGATTCAAATGGGAGTTGCTTTTGCTGAGCTGTAGCTACTGAACACGGTTTATTACATTTTATTTCTAGTTATAGTAAACGAGAACACCAATATTTGGGGTTTTACCTGTTTTCCTAATATGCCTATTTTTCATAGACACAAAACACGTTTGCTAATTCTGTAATTACAACTAATTAAATAGTGCTTGGACGATTGTGATCAGCATGTATGCTTTCCTGTTCAAATGGGTATTGTATGTTGCTAAATAAATAAAATAATTGCTATCTTACATTAGACGCTTACGGAACTACAATAATATATGGAGTTAATTGAGATTAAAAGTCACTGATTTAATTAAACTGATTCTGATTTTTTATGATACGAATTGCTAATAAAATTGGGCACGCAAGCACGCGTAATTTGTGCATATGTTATTATATCTTCCTGGTCCTTCATCCCTAAAACTTTTATTTTAATTTCTCATTTCACAGTTATGACTATGACACACGCGTCTAAAGTATGAAATTCGAAACGAGTTTAATTTACCATTATCTAACCAGTTGAAAAGAATTGCCGCCTTCTACAATACATCTATTTCTATTTTTTTCTAATTTATTTCTAATTTCCGAAAATGCTATTGTTGATTTGATGTGATAAGGGCAATTGAAGACGAATATCAATTTCATTAATATCAATTTGCCGCTACTTACTGACACATAATGTAAGTCGATGAGCCCATAAGTTTAGGGACAGTTGGCACGATTCAGCATCGTTAGCCACACCTCCTTTTCCTTATAACTATGGAGATTCCCTTTTAATTAGCAGAATTCATGAGAAAGATTATCTCAACTATGACACGACGGGAAGGGATGTTTCCAAAATTTTGAAAAATTTTGTCATCGGTTACTCTGGCTATGTTTACCTAAAATCACCATTGTGCACAATCACTTTTTATGTTGCTAAGCACTGTGGCGAGATAGGAGGGCGACTATTGGTACAAACTTGATTACATTGGTTACTTGATTACTTGATTACGAAAAATGATTACACTCCTGCGAGTTCAGTTTTCGTCCGATGTGGACAA
>JAHZND010001789.1:0-28586 GCA_027744115.1 Acrocyrtus sp. NNG-2020 | reverse complement strand
CTAGCATTTTCAACAAGGAAAGGAGAAACGCAAAGATATTCGGTGTTGGTGAGCAACTTCTAATGGCCAAAGCAGTGTCTAAAGCAAGAGCTGCTCAAGCCGCAAAGTCAAAGGCTCCAGCCGTGCAACCGAAGGCTCCAACCAGTGCCGAACAGTTGAAAAAGAAACGTCAGAAAAAGGACAAGAAAGTTGTCCCTCGAGAAGGCAGTACGGAGCTTCCTGCAAACTTGCAGGTTATGGAGAATGAGCCCAAAACTTGGGAAAAAACTCGAGAGCGCTACCAGGCTGCAGTTCGTGAAAAGGAGGCAAAAGAGGAAGCAGCTGCTATTAAAGAGCAGGTAAAGAAGGATGATCCTTATCATGGAATTAAGCAAGAGTTTGGCCACCGGAAATCTCTGGAGCCACCCGCCGAGATAACTGAACA
The DNA here is from genome assembly GCA_027744115.1 of Acrocyrtus sp. NNG-2020. Lineage (NCBI taxonomy): Eukaryota > Metazoa > Arthropoda > Collembola > Entomobryomorpha > Entomobryidae > Acrocyrtus > Acrocyrtus sp. NNG-2020. The sequence goes on along the minus strand of JAHZND010001789.1, from coordinate 28,162 downwards.
AAATGAAGGACCGCATCATCACCGTTATGTCCATCGTCACTCACGTCGGCGAAGTACAGATGAGGGTGATGATGAACAAAACCAACAGCGAAACTCGAAGGATAGTGGTGAAGGACGTCGTGTCAGCGGTGCTTCTGATCCCAATAATGGCGATGATGGACGCCCCCGGAGACGTCAGCGAAATAGTGACGATCGCCGCCAGGGTGAAGATCGACGTCAAAGCGATGACCGTCGCCAGAATGAAGATCGCCGTCAGGGTAAAGAACGTCGTTCTGGTGAGGAGCGACGAAGTAAAGATCAGCGTAATACTGAAGATCGGGATCGACGACAGTCTCAGGATCCCGATGACAAAAACGGTAAAAGAAGAGAATCCGCTGGGAATAAAAAACCATCCCGTAAATTGAAAGAGTAACGAAAATGAGTGGAAATCCTACAATTGGAAAGGAAAACGAGGTCATTGTCATTACTATCTCGAATGAAATATTAAAAGCAGCGTATCTGAAACTACATAAAAATCTATTAGTAATGTTTTTATGCTAAAACTCTATTGTATTATATTGAGCAAAATAAAAGTATTCGCAGAAAACTACGAAACAGTCTTCTTTTGGTTAAAGTTCAGTTGTAGAATAATGAATTTCCAAAAGTACCAGAAGAAAAGTAAAGAAGAAATGAGTCCATTAAAGCAGCAAGCATATAACTGCATAACTTTATTCATTTTCAACGTAGCTACAATAATGAAAGCCTATAAGATGTTAGTAAACAATTTTGGGCCTATTTTGGGTTAGGTATTTTAAGTATCTTTAAGCCATAAGTCATCCAATAACAGTCAAGCTTAGGTATAGGGAATAGCTTTAAGTTATTAATACTGGTAAATGTCCTTACATAAAAATGACTGTTAATTTAAATAGGGCGAATGAAGTTGTCTAAAATATTTTTTATTTAAAAATAGTGTAAAGATTTTAGCACTAAAGCTGCTCATATTTGAAATGTACAATTGCAATTGCAAGCTAAATAGACGATGGATGCTGTAAGCCGAGAGAAGAAACTAAACATCAGTCACTCTCGAAGAGGCTGATGGAGATCGCGAAGGTCCCATCGGTTCAGTGATTACAACAGTGGTCCTCAAGTTATCAGACTGTGTGGATGATCCAGGTTCCTGCTGCTTGGCTAAAGCTGCCGCAGCCCGCTCCAGTTTCTTTTTTACAACGAAGCGCTTCCAAATGAAAAATAAAAATTTAAAGAATTTTAGTCATAAAAATGGTTTGGTACAGGCTATAGCTGTTATTGCTACACTACAGTACCGGCGGAAGTAGACATTTGAAAGAGGAGGATCATTGACTGTCCAAAGGTTTGAAAGTTGAATACTTCATCTAGTCCTCCCGGCTTCAGTCTGACATTCATGAAGAAAGACATTCCAAAAATGGCAAAAATGAACATAACGAGAAAGAGTAGCAGACAGATATTAAACAGAGCTGGGAGGGACATAGCTAGTGCAAATAAAAGTGTTCGGATTCCTTTCGCTCCTTTAACCAATCGCAGAACTCTGCCGACTTTGGCAACTCGCACGACTCGAAGCAGAGTGGGAGAGACAAAGTACTTCTCGATGAGGTCACTCAGCAGCAGTCCCAAAATAGACAGAATGACTACCACAAAGTCTGTAGTAAAAGTACTTTAAGTATTTAAAATCTGGAAATGAGAGCAATGGAACTTTGCCTGGATTATGACTTGTCATTCATTATTAATCATTCTTACCAAATAGATTCCAGGGTTCCTGCAAATGCATAATTTAGTTAATATTCGACTACTGAATGCCAATAAAAATTGTATTTTTAAAGAAAGTTAACTTACAATGAAGTAATGCTGTCGCAAAGCGAATATCTTCATTAAGCACTCCGCCGAAAATATTGCGATGAATATTCCATTCAAGTAGTTCAGCATATTTCCCCAGTGCTATTAGTACAAATTTCGTTTAATTAGCTTGCATAATGCACTCCAACTCTAAGATATTTAAGTAACGTACATCTGGTTGGTTATAATGGTCTAAAGTCATGACCAGCATGTTCAATCCAATAAAGACCATGATCAGCATGTCAAACTTTTGATTCAGCACAATGTCAAAGACGACGGCTTGAGGCTTCCACTGCAACAAATATTTGTACAGACGAACTCATGACATAATTTTTTTTTGTAAAAGTTTGTTTTGTAGTAATTGACAGTGTAGTAATTGAAACCCTACCCTCGGTCTAGGGATGGCTTTCAACGGCTTCTTGTTCCCCATCTTTTTCATAGCGTTGTAGTACTTTTTCTGATCTTCTGTCATAAACATTTCCAAAGAACCTCCAGCCTAGGAAAGAAAAAAAGTAATTCTTAAAAACTCTTTACCTCTGACTTAAATCAGCAAATAATTCTCAAATTTTTTAACAACCTTTTTCTTTTGCTCGTTGAAGTTGTCAATAATCACACCGATGAATAGGTTGAGTGTGAAGAAGGACCCGAAAATAATAAAAATGACGAAGTAGGCGTACATCGGAAAATTAATTTCTCTCTGTGGCTGCTCATCTTCCTGTGAGAGTGGGAAGGAAAGCAGTTAAAATTGCCAGTTTTCTTTTATGGTGATTCTTATTAGAAAAAATATTCTTTGAATAGAAACATCATTTTACCCCACGAGAGTCAATGGCATCATTCATTATGTCGATCCACCCCTTGAAAGTTGCAATTTGAAACAGACATAGGTATGCCTTTCCCACGTGGTCAAAGTTCATTGGGGAGTTTTCCCATGTCATGTTATTAGCCAAGCACTCTACTTTATCTTTGATAATGCGGTAATCTGGCTTTGCTCCATCGATTGGGTCAACGCACTGAAAATTAAAAAAATAAATCTTATTAGCTAAAATAAAATACTTTTCATAAGAAAGAATTTCAGCGCTAGCTACCTTGTAGAACTTTCCATTAAATAGTTGAACTCCCATTATGGCAAATATAAGCCAGAAAATGAGACAAACCAGCAGCACATTGAAAATACTGGGGATGGCTTGCACAAGAGCGTTCACAACAACCTGTAGGAACTCATATTTTTAGTAATTAGTTCATCCAAGATAATTAATTGTCCAGTAAACTTATGAAATTACGACAATTCTCAATTTACCCTCATTCCCTGCATTCTAGACATGGCCCTTAGAGGTCGCAGTGCTCTCAACGTTCTCATCGTTTTAAAAGCTTGAACACCGCCGGCACCGGCCAGTGCAGCAACAAAGTTGATGAGTGAGACCTTCAAAGTTTAATTAATTAAAGTTTAATTTAATTTAGGAAAATGATATGAAAACTTTTATTTCAGTGGAGCAAAACGCAAAGTTGCCTTCAATTCCCATACCATAACAATGACAAAATCCAACCAGCACCAGGCATTTGTGAAGTACGTCCGGAAACCGAGAGCCAACCACTTCACCAACATTTCCAGCAGGAAAATTATCGTGAAAATCCTGTCCATGTAGTAGAGTATGTCAGTCAGTACTGGATTCTTTTGCAGGTTTACATCCTCCAGGGCCTTCAAAAAAATTGTCAAGTCGCAATTTATTTTTCAATATATGTTTTTCAATATAAAAGTTAAATATATGTAGGTAACTTATTTTATTTCAAATGTTGAAATTATACCAAGGCAAGAGAAGATAATAGAATCATAATGATGACGGCCGTCTCGAAATACTTATTTTCGATAAGTCGGTAAGTTTTCAGCCTCAAGTGGGACCATCCATTTCCGAATGGAGTGTCGTCGACCGCAAAAACTGGGAACCTCTCGTAAAACTCTGGAGGGAAGCAGTCTGCAGGATATTCTTCTTCGTCTTCTGTTTTTGCAAGTGCTTCTCCCTCCGTTTCTTCCACTTCGTGCTCTTCCAGTCCATCAAAGTCGTGCATGGAGGTGTCCACTTCGATCCCATCTATATACATTTGCATAAATAATATCGTTATAGCCATTTAGTACCCAATTATGAAGGTAGGAAAAGCATACTTACAAAATTAATTTACAGTTTACTGACCTTCATTAAGATGCGAATGAGACTCGTATGATTTCATGCTAACCACATCCCCTTCAGCACCTCCAGAGTGTGCTTCCTTAAGCTTTCCATTTTCCACGTGACTGTGCCCATCCACAAGCCCCTGGTTATTTGGCGACTGCCCTGCAGTCAACTTATTCACGTTCATAACCAGTCTCGCTTTGCCCTGCAATCTTGGCTTGGATCTGATTTCGCTGCTTCCTACAAGTCGAGAAATATTCGCAAAATATAGTCGTCATTGTATTTTTAAAAGGATGTTTTAAAGCGAAAAGATGACTCTTCTACCATTTTCATCTGTAGATCTCTTAATATTGTTGAAACTGGTGGAGGACATCATTCCATCCACCTGCTCACTTCCATCGGAAACTTGATTTTTCGATTTTGTACATATCCCAAAGACTTTTGAGATGCACTTTCGAACTGAGTATTTAATCCACCGAATAAAACGACCAATTCTATGGAAAGCTTCGGCAAGCTTATTGGTCTCTGCATCAGCTTGGGGTGAGGAGAGATTGGATGCTCCAAAGCTGCTGAGCAACAGGGCGAGGAAAAGGTTTAGCACCTGGACAGAGCCAATAATAAAAATGAGCTCATGAAGATAATACAAAACTATAATCATTTTCATTGTTAATGAAATGCAATGTTTTTTGCAACCACATACAACAAGATTTCCAATTATGACAGTTGCCAAAAAGAAAGGTACACAGGAAGCGTCCCCCACCAACATGCAGTCCCACATTGACTCGATCCACTCGCCACACAGCACCCTGAAGATTATCATGAAGGAGTGCCAGAAGTCCGTGAAGTTCCAACGGGGAAGTTCGGAACCAGGGAAGAGCATTACTTTATCTAATGTACAAATCACACTCCAATTTGGAGATTTTTACTCCTGCTTTTACTCCATTGCATTTTACCTGATGAAAGAGACCTACCATAATAGTTTTTAGCAAAGAGTTGCATTCCCATCACAGCAAAAATGAAGATGATTATTATCAGGACGAACACCAGGTTTCCCAAAGCGCCCATTGTTTTCCCCATAATGCTGATTAGCAGGTTGAGAGTAGGCCAGGACTTCGCCAGTTTAAAAACTCTCAGCTAAAAGAACACGCATATTTACAGTAAATATTTTGGTGGCATGGGCGCGTTAACCCAACGTGACTCGAAAATTTTCTCCTTTACTAATATTTACCAAACGAAAAGACCGAAGTGCACTGATTCCAGGTAGGCCAGCATCTTCAAACAACATCTCCAACAAGGACAACGCCACTGAAAGTTTATAAATTTTGGGTTATAAGTTGATATAATCGTTAGATGGTAAGTCTGTGTAAATATGAAGCTGAGGAGTAATAGCGGATATCTGGCAGTAGAGCCGTCGTACCTATGATGAAATCGAAAATATTCCATCCCACTTGAAAGTAGTATTTCGGACTCATCGCTATTAACTTCATAGCACACTCAATCGCGAAAATTGATGAGAACACCTACGAAAATTATTTAGATTCGTTTATCTTTCAAATGTATTTTATGGCAACGAATAAAGAAAAATAGGTAAATCTATTCATTGGTAATCACCGTATTTCCAATTTTCAAAACATTTGCCATTCCAACATTCTCCTGGAGCCCGTAGTGGTCCAAAGCCATGAACAGAGTGTTTACAGCGATTGCCATTGTAATCAGCAGCTCCGCAAAAGGATCGAATACAATGAAGGACACACACTTCTGAAGGTAGCTCCAGGGAAATCCACAGTCCCACACGCAAAATACATCAACGCTACGAAAAAATAGTGCAAAATTTTTTAAGCAAAAAATTAAAAAACAAGCCATGTTATCTTAGGATCATATAAAAAGCAGCACATACAATCGTAAGCATCCAATAATGATTCTATCCCGTAGCCTTGCTTTCGGTATATCTTCCCCTGCAAAGAAAATTTAATTATTCCTATTGCGTCAAAGTATTTCTGACTTCTCCCTCGTAATTTTAATTTTTTCAGAATGTTTTACCAACCTAATATCCCGCTTAGTCTACTTGCCCTACTTAATCGACTTGCTCGACTTAGTCTACTCGCCCGACTTTCTCTTCCGGCTTGATCTACCATTTCATTGAGTGCCATTACGTCTCGCATGTCCACAACCACACTTGGATTTCGGTGTGGCGGCTGGTAAAACTCGGATGACGGAGCGGTGACATGATTTTCGGTGGAATATTTTTCTGTGTTGTTTGCCAAATAGTCCTCAAATGGAGTTCCAGTTACATCCTAAAAATACATTTATTTTCTGATATTCTGAAGCTGAAGTGGAAAGTACTTATGAAAAAAATGAATTAATTGAAGTATTTGTATAATAGGTATTTTCTCTGATTCATTTCCCCATACAGAAACGTTCCGGTAGCTTTTCGCCATTCTCTGCTTCATCTGGTACTCCTTCGTAATAACTACAGGCTGACTCCCTCCCAGTCCCCCACGACCTGACATATCCATATGAGAAGTAAACGTCAATCTTGAGCCGTGAGAATTGTACGACGAAGAATTGCATGATCCTAGACCTAAAAGTTTATGCCGCGCTACTACTATCAGCACTACAGGTGAAGGCAAAATTCACTACAAAGCATTGTTCGAAAGTGCTTGATACAATACCTGCCCTCCCATAATTAGTTACAATTATCGCACCGTTATCCTCCGATAATGGAGTTGCTGCTGTACTGTCATCCGCATACGGTAAGTGCTGCTGAGCGTCCATATAAGTTGAGAGCACTTTCTCTCCTCGGCGCCTTCCCGTCTTTGAGTGTCGTCTTAAGGTCGTGCCAGGACTTCCAGGGAGACTTAGGCTAGTCTGCGTTTAAAATTAGTAAGGAAATATGCTACAACCGGCTAAAATAATTAGTACTTTTAGTCATTTTAGTAATGCATAAGGCTCCCTAAAAAGAATTAATTGCAGGGTAGAACACTAAAATCGTCAAAATTATAATCCTAATCAAATTTTCACCTTTCTAGACCTATTACTGTAGCTGTTTCCGACTAACGTCTCCTCCCCAAACTCGGACTTAAGAGATGCATTATCATTATCTTCCTTTCCTCCATCGTAGCTCCTCGTCGAAAAAGATCTTCTTGCCATGCTTTCTCCGTCTGGATAGTCGAAGCCGAAACCGCCCCCACCACCACCACCACCACCTCCTTGCTGTCTTGCCTCCGCTTCCGCTAGTAATCTAGCAGCTTCTTCAGCTTCCGCCTTAATAAAAAATTAAATGCACTCATATCTCACAGAAATTCATTCATTTTTTATTATCCCAAATTTTGCTAACCCTCATAGCCTCCTCTTCAGCAGCTGCTGCCATATCATCCTCCTCTGCTTTCTTTTGCAGTTCATCATAGGACATGGCGACAATAGCCAAGATTAAATTAACGAGATAGAACGAGCCCAGAAAAATAATTACTATGAAGAACAGCATGTGCCACGGGCCACTCGCTCTCAGAATCTAGATAGACAAGGGTAAAAATCGATAATTCAGAGAGCTTTCTCCCTCTTTTTTTTATAGCAGTAACAACTTCATCTTCACCTGTTGATATAGACTCTCCCAGAAATCCTGTGTCATGAGTCGGAATGCGGAGAGCAATGCCCAACCGAAAGAGTCGAAGGATGTGTAGCCATAGTTGGGATTTTTTCCGTGCCCTTGTAAGCATGTATAATTTTGTGGACAGCCACTGGCATTCCATTGCATTGAGTACAGCAGAAGAAGATTTAGAGCAACGTCAGGAAAAAAATAACTTTTCCATTTACTAATAAAAAAATAATAATAAAGCTGCTTTTTTTCCGCTCCAACTTACCCAGCACCAGTTGAGTTTCCGCAAAGAGAATATTCCTTGACTGGGTCGGTTTTGTACCAATTTGTAGAGTTGGATACGTAAGAAAGCCAAACCTCATCAGTGAGAGGCTCTTCCTCGGCGTAATCTTTTACACATTTTTGCGTTAGTACTCCCATATAAATCTGCAATCCCATTAGAGCAAATACCGACAGTGAGAACAGCGTGAGAATGATGACATCCCGCAAATTCTTTACAGACTCAATCACAGCACCAACAATAGTCTTCAATCCGGGAACAATGGCTACCGTTTTGAGAGCTCGCAGCACTCTGAATGTTCGGAGGGCTGCGAGATTTCCCAGGTTTATGCCCATTGTGACGTATCTGTGGAAGATTTAATTTACCTGAGTATGTTCACAGGTTATATCCCAAAGCATATTATTGTAAAGCTGGATACTGAGCTGGATGAATTTATTTTTTTACTTACGCCAATGATATTACCAAAAAATCTAAGTGATTCCAGGCATCCCGGAGGTACGTAAACGGCTCTAAAATAAATCCTCTCGCCATTACTTTGATTGCTGACTCGAAGGTGTAGATTGCAGTGAAAAATACTCTGCGCGCAAAAAATAATTACATTATTATGATATGATATGATATGCTACAGTTAAAATATTTAGGGGAATGTGATAAACATTTTCTTTATTACTCTGTTGACTCCGTCACTGGTGTACTCGGCATAATCATGACCAGACAGTTCGTTAAAATGGTGGAAATTATGCATAGTGTGAAAAAGGAATGAGTTAAAATTCCTATCGCTGCCCTTCTCACTGGATTCCATGGGCTGAGTAGATAGACCGCTTTTGTTGCACTGAATCGGAAAATGTCCTTCTTTTTGCTGACAATCACGAAGGTCTATAAACAATCAGGGCAACAAAGGCATAAACTTATTCATAGTTCATTAATTATCATTATCCGTTTGTAAAAATAAATTGATTGACGCTTTTACAGCAATATTTTGGTAGTATGGATCAAAATCCTCCAGTGGAATTCCAGCCAGCTCAGGATCGAAAGCCGCTGACATTCTAATTGGTAGCGGCATGCCCTGTTCCAGGTTTGGGTCGGGACGGGGTCCGTCATCCTCGTCGTCGTCATCATAGCGGGCGTGCTGATGAGCGTTAAATAATATGCAAAGGTTTAGTGCAAAAATGCAAAATGACAGCCAATAATGCTTTTTAAGACCACAATCACCTAACAGACGAGCTCATAAACTAATCCATGTCAGTTCCGTTTTTAGGTGTACTTTTACCTACATTCTTTTACGCTCATATTTCTTATCACTGTGTCATCGAAAACGATATAAATTATCCATATTTCTATTACCCCAAAAATAGCTACCTACATAATGGCCTTACTTTTTTGAGAAAGAAAAAACCCAGCCCTTGCAGCTAGAGCAATAGTTTGGGGCGTGGTGCGACAATACCTAAGAATAGCTATTGGAATCCGGTATTTTACGTCCACGGTGAAAAGCATGGGTGGATTGGATGAGTATTCAAAGAAAAAGGATAAAAAGGGGCAATTTCAGTCAATAAAAATATTGCTCTGTCAGTGGACAATAAGCAAATAAATTCAAACTAGTCATTACCTCACCAAAATTTTATGGTTTTGTTTTCATTTATTTAATTATTTTAGGCTCCAGGAAAACTGGCGCTAGAATGTTAATGGAAAGTTTTATATTGGAGATTTCCTACCAAAAAATGTAGTAAAATTTGGCCTATAATAAATTTTTTTATATTTACTGTCTGTTTCTTCCAGGCTGATGATTTTTATATCTAATTAAAGTTAATGAGCTAATTAGACGTAAATATATAGGAAAAGGCAATTAAGAACAAACCCCTTCTTCAGCCCGTTTCTTCTCTAGCTCCTTCTTTTTCGCATATTCCTCCGAAATGCGAGCCTCGATTGTAACCAAAGACTCTCTTGTAAAAGGCCGGAAGATTGGACGATCGTCTTTTTCCATTTGCACTTTATAGCTAATAAATCCACTTTAGATTTGATAAGGAAACTACTACCACTTGCATTCCTTCATGGTACTCACCCACACATTTATAATGGCTGTGCAGAAACTTCAATGAAAAAAAACACTTGACAGCTCTCACACTCAAAAATAGAGAATTTATCTCCACTACCGACTTCAATCTGATATTTGCTTGCTCAAATCCACTTCGGGTGAATTTTATAAATAAATGGAAATTACTTTCCTACATTTGTAAATTAACTTGAGAGTACTCTCAAATCACAAAGACAATGTCGACCTTATCAATATTGGCTACGCAAAGAGACGCTCTAACTCCATCAACAACGAAAGCGGATTTCCTTTATTCGAATTTAGTCGTTTCACGTTCCATTTTTGTTTTTCCTCTCGTGAAGCCTCCAGCGGCCTACTCTCCACCACACAAATGGTCGCTCTAGCAGAGACTGAAAAGTGTCATAAGAAACGTCGAGCACTTTATACATTCCAAATAAAACTGGCCATACTCGTTTCATTACATAAGCACACATACATACGCAACGAGAAATGGGATTATAGTATGGCCAATAAAAAGGAGCATTTAATTTTCGGGCTTTCTCCACACAAAAAATAATGTACTATGCACGGGCAAGGGAAAGCAGTGGTATTTGTATGACCATTTTCACCGCTATTAACAACCGCGGATGAGCTCCGGATTTTATTTTTCTCCGTGACACTAAGCAGCAGGCCAAGAAGAAAAACCAATAAACATGGCTTTCCCCTGGAAAACGGATCAGCCACAAGCCACTGCTGGAGCAATGTCAACCGAATAAAAAACTACCTGATGAGTTTCACTCATAGCTGCTGAGCTCTAGTCGAGTGGCTAATACAACTTTATACTGCATTCTGGAAAATTTTGCTTTCTCCTTGGTACTCCATATATAACAGCATCGTTAAACATTTCTATCCATTACTATTCGCTCTTGCTGAAGCCATTAGATTATTACTTGTCAGCTATAGTCCCATACAAGTGGGGCTAAGCTATGCCATATAAAAAACGCTTTTTGTCCCTAGCTTAAATACAGCGTCTGGTTTTATAGTGACGCTCTGGGGTTTTTTTCATGACTCCCCGACTGTTGCATATGCATTTGGGAAATGAAGACACACTTGAATACGGCACGCTTTTTCCATGCAAATTACAAATTAACGCTGAGAACTCTACAAGAACTAGAAATTATAATGAAGTTGGCTGAATTATTATTTTAATGACTGATTATTAAAATATTTTGGTAGTAAAAAGTAAGTCAATATAAGGAGAACGCAGGAAATCAGGACTAGGACGAGACGCGCCAGTAGTAAATAGGTAAAAAGGGGAAAAGTGATTGGTATGGCCTTTGTGGATGGAAAATGGTGTCTTTCGTGTAATTTTAATTATTGGAGCTCGGAACAGAAACAAACAGTGAATATATATCGTTCCATGTCTTTAACTAACGGGGAGAGAAGCTCGCAATTTTCTGGAGGGCATGTGGGCATGAGTATTAGCAAGAGTGTTACAGCTCTTGAAGGGAAAAGTGGAAATATGTCAATTTTCTTTTTTCTGGCAGCATGCAAATACACAAGAGTCGTGTGTGCTTATATGTCTACTGTCATTTCACATATAGTCGGATTTTTGGTTTGGATATGCGATGCTGAAGATGACAATGATGAGACCTTACCGGTATCGATTTTTCCCGTGTCGTGTGTCTCTACATAAACAGCTCATGCATAATGTACAATGACACAGTTTTAGAGAGAAGAAATACGAAAAATACTAGGCAAAGGTATAGTATACGTATCCAGAACTGCTAAGGAATATCTCTCCAAACTTGCCTAACATATATGAGAAATGTAGGCATGTCAAATTGCAATTCAAACTGGGCACTGTACTCCTACTCCGGTACTCGTCACAGTCGGAGTGGACATGTTCGCAAATTATTACTTTTTTACGCTGCAGATGAGCCACATGGACAGCTCCGATGTCTAAGGCCAAGTAAAAAAAATTGCGGGAAGGATGTCATCTAATAAATAACCGAACAGTGTTTACACTGTCATTTCCCCTATGAGAGGGGCAATATTTGTATGGCCAACTGAAATCTGAGTGTTTGCAAATACCGTTTTTTGCAAGCAAACTCAAGCAAGCTCAGAAAAATTCATTGTACACGAGGGAATGCCGTAGGTACAGTTAAGGGATTAATAGCATTGTTTAAAAAAAACGTCTGGGGCAATGCAGTACACTAAAAGCTTACTTCCAGTTCCAGCGTTATTGTTAGCGGATGTGTTATTGGTTTGGAGCCGAAACGAGTTTATTTGGCATGAAACTGTAATTTCCAGGGAAAAACAAAACCGAAATGACCGCTATTGGTTTATTCTATTATTTTCTAGCTAAAGTATGGGTATCCCTGTTTCGCTGGAAAAGGAGTTACGAGGTCACATAATACTAGCCACTTAAATATTCATTATGGCTCGTGGAGAAAATAACAAGGTAGGGTAGCTTTAGAAGCATAGCTTTATGGAAGAGAGATATAGGTAAATTAATTGCTGTATGCGCTCATTTGAAATGAAAAAAATACGTGCTAGAGTGGACATGGTAGAGCGTATCTATCAATGTTGCCGAGTTTTCAAAATCAATATTGTATTTTCAATAAAATATTTATTTACTATTTATGTATTTTATGTTGCAATTAATTCCATTCAACCTGACAGTTGTTGGAAATATCATACACGAAGAAATTCAAGCTACGTAGAACTGGTGTGGTAGAAATCCTGGAAATACGGTGGTACACTTTTGCAAAATTATTTATCAACTTATTACCATGCCCATGAATAGCTAGGGTCACGCCACCTTTTAGCTATCCTTTGTTTCTTCCGTTATACAAAATTTGCTTTAAATCTGAAGTAAAACACAACCATTTTTGGTAGTTGAACATTATATGAAAGCGGCTTCACTCGCGATGTTATGATAAATCGTTCGTGCCAGATTGTCTTTTTTGCCATAGTTACGATATACCGTTTTAACGTAAAAAACGCCTTTAAAAAAGGACAACTATCTGGTATGGTATCATTCGGCATTTGGCGTAGCGTTCAAAGTGCAAATCTACAAACGACATGTATCATATGTACCTATGTAACTATCGTAACTGATAAGGAAAAATACAGTACACTTGCACTAGATATTTTTTACTACTACCCATTTCCCAAAAAATACTTGAATTTCTGTATTTTACTGTGAAAACAGTGCAAAGTTGACAAATCTCACTTTATTGCCTGAAAGCAAAAAGTACTGCACTTTTATTAAAGTGTTAATTAACAGTGCACATTTAACAGTCAGTACTGCCTGCAATATGACACCTCCGAAATCTTCAAAAATCCCTAAGCTAAATTTTACCCCAAACTCCCTGTCTCCAAGAGTTAGAGTACCTGCTCCTATGCCCAGCACTCCAAAGGTGCCTACTCTGAGGAACAAAATCAAACCGCCCTGTTGTGGAACTCCGTCCCATCTACCGAAATTCTCCCATTCTAAGCCCTCGCCAACGGAGATTAAATCAGAAATTGAAGTTCTTCATCCTCCCAAATCTGCAGTAGCTGAGAACAAATCAGTGAATTCGTTCAATCAAACTATGAAGCCATGCTCAAATTCGACTGTGCAGATGGTCAGCGAAGAAATGCAGAAGGAAGAAAGTGAATCGAAAGTTTCTCGGCAGGTAAAAGAATTTGAAAAGATTAACCTGTAGTCTACTTTGATTACTCTGATTATTTGTTTCTGAAAAGCTCTTAACAATACAGGGCAATGAGATGGATACTCAACCGGCCGCCGTTTCACTGGTCCAAGCTGATACTTCCAAGTCCGATACGAACGCTTCTGAAAAGTCATATTATGAGATCAGTGAAGTGAAAACTCTCCCGGAGGTATTATAACTAGCTTCATTCACACTTCACACATAATTAAAACACAGTTTAATCACAGTTAACTGTAGCCTTTAAGACTTTTACCTTAATCCAAGCACCTGTTTTTGAAATTGTTCAATAATGCAGTTCAGTGAAATTGAGACCCAGACGTCCGTTCTTATGGTTCCAGCTGGCAAGTGTAACATGGATATCTCTGAACCTTCATATGAGATAAGTGAATTTCACACTTCTAAGGAGGTAAGGAGGAGTCATGCAAAATGAACAATTTAATCACAACTAATTAACTACATTAAAAGTAACGCTAAGCTTGACATATTTCTAATAATTGCTTATTTCTGGAATGGAAAATCCTAACATTGTAGCATAACGAGGTGGAAACACAGACTTCCGTTCAATGTGTCCAAAATGAAGCTTCCAAGTGCAATACGGTCGCTTCTCAACAACCATGTGAAGTCCATATCGATCTTGAAACCAATGCTAATGGAGAGATCGCTGAAGGAACAGGAATTGACATTATGGGAGGCGGAGATTACGACGAGGTATACGATACAGACTACAGCGTTTATCAAGACGATGAGGAAGACCCAGATTATGAAGAGAAAATAAAGGAAGTGAAGATTAATCCTGAAACAAGTTATGTTGAGCCACCGATGATGACTCCAAATTATGATAACGTCTCGGTTCCCAGCAGCAATCGAAAAACTAAAACGATCTTTTCCGTGGATCTTCCTTTGTCTCGCACTCATGTGGAAAGCGGCCCAGGAGAGAATGGAGACGGATTTGAAGTTCTTCTCCCGAGAAAGAAAATCTCGACAATTTCTAACATGTGCTCATCAAAAAGTAGAATCGAATATCTGCAACAAAGCGATATGCAACTGCACAGCCGAGGAAATTCAGAAGTCATAAACCAGCAAGTTATTTCTGCCTCAGTCAGCATGACTGCTGGAAGTTCGACTAAACCAGGATCAGAAAAGTGTCCGGAGCTTAGAGCTTTAAATGGAACAATTGAGATTTTATCAGATGTCGAATCTACCTCAATAATGTCCCGTCGAAGCTCTTCAATGAAGTCAGAGCAAAAGTTCAATTTAATCCTGCAGAGATCCTCAGCGGAATTTTCGAAGAAAAAGAAGTTTACAAAGTCAATTGAAATTCTTAATTCGACTGAGTCTCTTCATGGGTTCAAGGTATGAATATAATACTAATTATTTACAAGTCATGTTTTAAGTAGTTTGGCGTAATATCTGTAATTCTCCAAATTAATTAATCGATTCTTGGTTTCCAATCAGATCTCGTGCAAATCAGCTCCAAATTCGCACATGAAAATTCGACCAACCATAGGATTAGTTCGTCCTAATGAGAAAATTTCCATTCAAGTTGACATTAAAAAACCAACGAGCTTTGGAATGAATTACGATCTGACTGATGCTGGTGACAGGACTGACGTAAAGATATTCCGTTCGTATTGTTCGGACCTCAATGAGCTACCAGAATACTACGAAGTAGGTCTTATAATAAACTCGTTTTTTTCATAAGATTAATATGATTTGAATTTCCCACTAATATTTATTACTACTCATTTATATAGACACTGGAAGATCAGCGCCCGGAGCTAATTTCTTCGCAGTCAGTTGACAGGATTATACTGTGGGATGCTGGAGACATTGCAGGAAGATGGGATTTCTTTAATTCCATTCGTGATGACGAAGAACGGCGCTTGCTGAAGGAAGAGCTTCATAGTTCTCAGCTGGGGCAATATCCGTCGGCGACTACTGCCCCCGAGTCCTACTCTACGTCTGTTCTGGTTGCAGTAAAAAATCAACTAGCTGTCACAGATAGAAACATCCGGGAGACTCTGAAGGAACTTGTCCGCATCAAAAACGCTCAGAACATGGTTTTTGTACTTTTGTTTTTGTATTTCTCATTCTCCACACTATTTCCATATCTTTTGCATCTTGGAGATTCACGTGTAAAGGAGATGGAACCCCCAAAGAATGATGTCTGCTACTGGTGCACCTTTATGAAGATGCTCGGAAAATTTCATACCCACTATTAAATTTTATTCATTTTGTGCACTGTAAAATCTTGATTTAATTTCTGTACTAGTCGTACCAGGCAGTCCATCCTTATCTAAAAAAAACTCTGTACCCTTACATATAACTGTAGTAATTAAAATGCAATAATAAGCTTGTACTTTTGCACATTTTTATAAAAATTGATAATCCCATTAAGTCTTTTCTTTCACTACAAATATACTACACTAATTTCTGCATATCAAAATAAAATTATATACCTATGTGCATTGCTTACTTTACTCATATCACATTTTAATATTTGAACCTAATGTAATGTGCCTATAGTATATTATTAATAGATACTTATCGTATCAACAACGGTTTAGTTACGAAGGTTTTTAGATAAATAAAACATCAAACAATCATAAACTTTAACTTTTAAACGATTTAAACTTAAGAATTTTAACAAAGAACAACTTCAACGAAGGTGGAAGTACACTTAAAACACTTAGGTATATAGTTAATAATTCAAGGTGTATTGTATTGAAAGCAATGGGAAAAGAAAAGGGCTATTAACTGAGCATACATTAATTACAGTAATTACTGTACTAGAATTAAATAGCATATCTTCGCTTCTTTTCATTGTTCATGCTTATCAATCAGCACATATTATATCCCTCACGAATGTCATCCATTCAGTTCAGTACTCTGCCCAGCCTCAGCTTAGCCTAGTCTACGCATTAAAAAGAGAACAAAGTCCGCCAGGTTTCCCCTTATTGGCTGTTTTGGCAGGGAGAACTGGAGAAGCTGCTTGTGGCTGACTTGACGACTGACTGACTGATTGCCCCTGAAAAATGAGAATCAATTTGAGGGAATGTGCTTGTGTACACTTTTGCACTGCCCTACCTCTGTGTTGTTGTTGTCAACCATCAACGGTCAATACTTTTGTTAGAACTTTATCATTTACAGAATAAGAATGGAATCAGTAAAGTAGTAAGAAAAAATCAGCGCAGTGGAATGTCGTGTCGTTGATTGTTTCTTTATCTCCCTGTGCGATTATTCCTAAATTGTTTTAAAATTTATAAATACAAAAATTTGATTGGCAGTAAGCACTGAGCATTTAGTATTTATATTTTCGTACTGTTAATGGACGACCAGTTGGAGTGGCTTCTGGCTTCATTAGGTGAAAGTATGGAAGTGAAGCGCTAAAAGTATGTACTTTAGGAGGGATTTTGATTAAATTCATTAAATCTTACAGAAATTTACATAATTTGCGAGCTAGCTAACTGTTGTAGTCAGTTGGCGTGGAGTATTCAACAAGTTGGTAGGCTAGGGCTGTAGGGTGTAAACAGTTTTGAATTTCAACAGTCAAAGGTTTACTGGATTTTCTAGTGAAATAGGTATTATATTGGGGTGAGTTGCTTGTTGCTCTTTAAAATGTTTGAAATAGGGATTCTCGCAGGGATGGATGATGCAAGCTATTTAGCTAACTGACACTATGAAGACTGAACTACAATTGAAGATATAACAAAGTTCATATTTTATTATTTTATTTCTAGATACTGTGGGACAAGGATATCGGAAGGATAGGGGGAATTAAGGTGGTACGAAAAAGGAGCAGATTCAGATTCCATGTTATTCTTATCAGTGACCACATAAACCGTTATTATTCATCATGTCATTCAACAAAGCAAGAGTTACTCGTTTTAACGAAACATCCAGTAAGTAACTTTTTTAAAAAAAGAGTTAAACCAAACCAATGTTGACTACAGAATCCAAAACCAAAACCTTTATTAGTGATTAACTGTTTGTTGATTGGTAATGGTAATTGGTATTTTTCTATGTTCTAGGCTGTGCTCCGCCCCCTACTAAGTATGACCCTAAATTAGGTTCATCGGTGAGAGACATTAAGTTTGACGGCTATAGTGGACGTGCGGGACCTCTTCCGTCTCCTGCAGTAGATGGAGATGCGGCTATTTTTCGCACTCCAGCCAAACAAACTCGAGGTAGATCCAATGCAACGGGATCAGCGTCTGTTCGGTCTGCCTCCGACAATCGACTTGGAAAAGGGTCAAGGAGCAACTCAACAAAATCACTGTATTCATTGACTGGTAAAACTGCACCTGAGTTTAAGCTGGATGCAAATTTTGTGGGAAACCGCAGTAGTAGATCGAGTAGCATCGACAGCCTGATTTGCCTGGAACAGTCGAAGGAGCCTCAGCTAAAACACCTTGAAGATCAAGTTTCTCATCTTCAGTCTGCTTTAAATGATGAGGCACTAACGAGGCAAAACCTTGAAGCAGACATTCAGTTTTTGAATAATAATATTGTAGAGGGTAATCTGGCTCATCTGGAAGTTCAAGCAAAGTTGGAACACGCAGAACAAATAAAACAAAATCTGCAGACAGAGGTGCAGGAGTTGGCTGCGAAAATAGAGCAACACAAGCGTAATCTTGAGGAAGCTAATTTTGAAAAATGTCAACTAAATCAGCAGTTGCTAGAAAATCAGGTGGAGTTGACTGCTGTTCTAGAAAAGTTTGATTATTTACAACGGCAACATGATATTGTCAATGCTGAGGTGCTGCAGTTGAGGACATCTATGGAAATGGATGCGGCCACCATCACCACTCTTTCCGATGAAGTCGAATTACACAAAGCTAAAATGATTGAGCACCAGCAAATAAATTTACAGAAGGAGCAAGCCTTCCAAGATCAACTTCAGTATCTTCAGACATCTGTGGAAAATTTAGCTCAAATTAAGCAAAAGCTTGAAGAGGATCTGCAGCTGTTGAATAAAGAAATTGAGCAAAAAGACTCAGCTTATTTAGAAGTTCAATCAAAGTTGGAGCTGGAGGAACAAATGAAGCAAAAACTGGAAGTCGAAGTCCAGGAGTTGACTGCCAATGTAGAGCGTAATTTTGAGGATGCTAATGTGGAAAGGTGTAAACTCAATCAGCAATTATTGGAACGTCAGAGTGAGTTGACTACATTTCAAGAAAAGTTTGATTATTTACAGCAACAATATGATGCTGTTGTTAAGGAAGGACTGCAGATGAAGGCATCATTGGAAATGGATGCTAACACCATCGCCACTCTTTCCGATGAAGTAGAACTGTATAAAACTAGGATTGCTGAGCAGCAGGAAATACTTTTACAGAAAGAGCAAGATTTGCAGCATGAAATTCAACATGTACAAACATGT
Organism: Acrocyrtus sp. NNG-2020; assembly: GCA_027744115.1. Classification (NCBI taxonomy): domain Eukaryota; kingdom Metazoa; phylum Arthropoda; class Collembola; order Entomobryomorpha; family Entomobryidae; genus Acrocyrtus; species Acrocyrtus sp. NNG-2020. The sequence continues at coordinate 9,143 of JAHZND010001789.1, read as the reverse complement.
TTGGAGAACGAAGGTCGAATGAAGCAACAATTGGAGGAGCATATTCAGCTGTTAAATAGGGATATTGAACAAGGAAACCTTGCTTATCTGGATCTTCAAGCAAAGCTGGAACAGGAAGAACAAATGAAACACAAACTTGAAACAGATGTACAGGAGTTGGTTACTAACGCAGAGCAACAAAAGCGTAATCTTGAAGATGCTAATTTGGAAAAATGCCAACTTAATCAGCAATTATTAGAAAGTCAGAGAGAGTTGACTTCAATTCGTGAAAATTACAATGGTTTGCAACACCAACATGATAATGCCAATAACATAGTGCTGCAGTTGAAGACATCTTTGGAATCGAGCGCTGACACCATAATCACTCTTTCTGAGGAAGTAGAACTGCACAAAACTAGAGTAACTGAGCAGCATGAAACTCTTTTGCAGAAGGAGCAAGCTTTCCAAGAACAACTTCAGCATCTTCAGACATCTCTGGAGAATGTAGCTCAAATTAAGCAAAAGCTTGAAGAGGATCTGCAGCTGTTGAATAAAGAAATTGAGCAGAAAGACTCAGCTTATCTTGAAATTCAATCAAAGTTGGAGCTGGAGGAGCAAATGAAGCAAAAACTGGAAGTCGAAGTCCAGGAGTTGACTGCCAATGTAGAGCAACAAAAGCGCATCATTGAAGATAGTGATTTGGAAAGATGCAAGGTAAATCAGCAGTTACTGAATAGTCAGAGCGAGTTGACTTCAATTAAAGAAAATTATAAGGATTTACAACAGCAACACGATGTTGTCAATAATGAAGTGGTACAGTTAAAGACAGCTTTAGAAACAGACGCTGACACCATCATCACTCTTTCTGAGGAAGTTGAACTTCAGAAGAGCAGAATAGCTGAACAGCAGAAAATTCATTTAGATAAAGAGCAAACTCTTCAACATGAGCTTCGTGACCTCCAGACATGCCTGGAGAATGAAGTTGAAATAAAACAACAATTTGAAGAGAATATTCAGCTGTTGAATAAAACTATTGAGCAAAAAGAACTCGCTTGCTTGGAATTTCAATCAAAGTTGGAACAGGAGGAACAATTGAAACAGAAACTTGAGACCGAGGTGCAGGAGTTGGCTGCAAACGTAGAACAACAAACGCGTAATCTTGAAGATGCTACTTTGGAAAAATGCCAACTGAATCAGCAATTATTGGAAAGTCAGAGCGAGTTGGCTTCAATTCGTGAAAATTACAATGATTTACAACAACAACATATTAATATGCAAAATGAAGTGGTGCACTTAAAGACAACTTTGGAAATTAACGAGGACACCATCAACACTCTTGCCGAGGATGTTGCACTGCAGAAAAGTTTGATAGCGGAGCAGCAGAAAATTCATTTAGAAAAGGAGCAAACGTTTCAAAATCAACTTCAGCATCTTCAGGCATCTATAGAAAACGAAGTTCAAGTAAAGCAAAAGCTTGAGGAGGGTGTGAAGCTGTTGAATAAAGATATTGAGCAGAAAGACATAGCTCATCTGGAAGTTAAATCAAAGTTAGAACAGGAGGAACAAATGAAACAGAAACTTCAGGCCGAGATGCAGGAGTTGACTTCGAATCTGGAGCAGCAAATGCGTAATCTTGAAGATACTAATTTGGAAAAATGCAAGTTAAATCAACAGTTACTAGAAAATCAGGGCGAATTGACTGCAGTTCGAGAAAATCTTAATTGTTTGCAGCAGCAATATGATGTGGTCAATATTGAGGTCCTGGAGATGAAGACAACTTTGGAAACGGGCGCTGAGACCATCGTCACCCTTTCGGAAGAAGTTGTACTACAGAAAAATAAGATAGCTGAGCAGCAGATAATTCATTTAGAGAAAGAGCAGACCTTCCAAGATCAACTTCATCATTTTCAGACTTGCTTGGAGAATGAAACTCAAATTAAGCAGAAACTGGAAGCGGACATTAAACTGTTAAATGAGGATATTGAGCACAGAAAACTCTTGTCTCAGAGAATGCAATTAAGTCTGGAAGAGGATGTAAGAACGAAACAGAAGCTTCAGAGCGAGGTGCAAGAGTTATCGGGGAACCTTCAGCAGGAGAAACGTAGTCATGAGGGTACAGCTTCCGAAAAGCACAAACTGAGTCGTCAGTTACTGGAAATGAAGAAGGAGTTGACTTTCTTGGGTGGAAAGTACACCGAATTAGAGCAACAATATACATTGGCCGGAAGTGAGCTTACTCTTGCGAAGGCATCTGCAGAGAGCGACGCTGATACTATCAAAACTCTATCCGATCAAGTGGAACTGTACCAAAATAAGATCGCTGAAATCCAGAGGCTTCATTCAAATACAGATTCGCTGGAAGCGCGTATTCGTGATCTCACAATTGAAAATAAAAGCATGAAAGATGACATTGCCTTTTATCAAAGTATGTATGGAGACTGTGCTAATCGAGCTGGCCACCAAAATAACAAGCAAAGAATTCAGCACGTTATAAAAATTAAGGACGAGAATATTAAATTGAGAGATGTATGCATTAATACTGTACAAATTTAATTTAAAATGTATAAATCTGTGCCCGTACTTACAGAAATTAGTTTTGACGTACCCTATGTATTAATTTTGATCTTATAGGAAAATACAGCTTTGCGACAAAAGGTGGCTGCTCTAAACGATCGACTGCAACATACTACAACACCAGTCACTCAAAGACGTTTTGATCCATCGCAGGCTTTCAAACCGGTTCTAAAGGAGCCTTACATTCGGGATGAAAGAGTAATTCATTTGTTCAATTCAATATTCAATTGTTTTAGAATTATTATGTATTACATATCAAATATTTCAATTTTAGAACGTCCGCGGACCTGACGCCCGAGGGACGTTTACCGTGCCCAAAAATACTTTGTTTTAGAATTATTATATATTACATATCAAGTATTATTTCAATTTTAGAACGTCCGCGGACCTGACGCCCGAGGGACGTTTACCGTGCCCAAAAATACCAGTACAGCACCGTCAAGAGCATTTACAGTTGTCGACTCAGCAAAGAAAGAATCTAAAGAAGGTGTAGCATTTAATGTAACATTTACTAGTACGGAAAACAAAGAAAACTAAAATAGATTTTTCAAATACATACTAGTTGCATGTTGTAGTGTGTATAGGTTGTAAGTAATATTGTAACTTAAATTGCCGTCGTTCGTTCCACTCTATCTCTTATGTACCCTGTATTTTCTTTGTATGCATTCTTATTCTACTTAATTAATTATGTGAAAAAATTTCCTGAGTGTATACTGTGTGATTACCTGGGCATTTGTAAAGATAGTATTATCACATGCCTAATGTCACATGTCCTTATCTTCTCTTTGAAGAGAATAAAACTTCTCATTAACATAGTTCAGTTTAATAAATCATAAGTGTGATTTTTCTTGGTATTAATGTAATTGACATTGTAATATTTAATATTTTTATACTTTAATACAATTTTTGTACTTCCCAATCTATTTATTTTTGTAAAACGCATTTGCAAGTAAGAAATGGAATGGGCATCTCGAAAGAAATGAGTACAACCGATTTTAAGTACCTAAGTGAAGCCGCTATATTCATATTTTTGAAAAAAACAAGAGTTAAATGTCCGATTATGTTCTAAAAGTTTTTAATATTACTTAGATATTTAATGCTTTATGTATCAGCGTATAATAATGAGGGGCATTCTGATTTGTGATTTATTTATTTACTGTGCTTCGTGAATTTGAAGATTAAGTTTAACAATAGATTCGTGAGTAATGACATTTTTTGATGAATAAACAGGCTATTTATGCATTGCCTTAAAGTTGAACGTCTAAGTAGAAAAATCCGTTGAAATAATGTTTTAAATAATTGTCATTTATTACTTCGAATTAGCCTTCATACAATTCAAAATTACAAAAACGCACCTGTCCGATGGGAACTTTACAATCTTTTTAGATGGAAGTCCAGACTATGTTATGGATCATGCAGAATGGAAAACTATGTATATAACTAAACACTGCAGCATTTGTTAAAAAAAGTGATTATGCATGGGTTAGTTGGACTTGAGTTTTTCACGCTATAAGTACAATAAGTACATGAATTCCTGAAATCATTTCTACATTGTCTCGATTAAAGTTCAAAGTGGAAAACTTATCAAAGAAATTGTTCATGAGCATATATTATTAAACCTACCGTGTATTTAAATAAACTGTACCCTAAATAACAATATAATATTAATAGTTTACCGTACATATTAAAAATGACTATTTTTTGATATCGTTAAGCACAGAACCTTCCTTAGGAGCATAAATTATTATTGGGTCGGGTACTCTCTCTGTCAATTTCCTAGCTACAGAGTAGAAATATTCATCATTGTTGTTCCTTTTGTTGTCCGTCAAACGAAGCTCTTCGTAATGACCACTGTTATCGTTACCGTTATTATCATAAAATGGGGACTTTGAACTGCCTAGGCTCTGTTCCACAGGTTCGGACAACGTTCCGTCATTATACAAGTAATAGTCCGATGATGGCGATAGTACGGTATAAGGCAATGAATCTGATTCCTGCCTGTTGGAATTTAAATTATTTTTCTTGACAGCATATGAAAACGATTTGAAAATGTCACTATCTGATTGACTGACATCGACATCCCTCCAGTTTTTAGTTTTCTCAGCGCGATTAGGAACTTCAGGAAGTACACTGGAATAGGAATTGTCATAATTCATAACGTTTTTGCCGTAGTCGTAATACTCAGCGGAGCCGTATTCAGAATTGTAGGCGGAATAAGGCTTTTTCCTGAACTGACTGTGAGTCTCCGCCTTAGTTTGACTGAAAAATGGAGTCGACTCCGAAGGCCGTTTTAGGTCTGTGTTTGAATTGAATTTCTTGAATTTGAGTGGTTTCTGTAATTTTAAATTACTATTATCTCCGTAAACTGGTTTCCAGTACTCCACAGATTTAAAATCGCCCTGCCTTTCTGCCTGAGCGGATGGAGAGGGAATTTGTTGGGGTGACGGTGACAGAATGGCTTGTTGGGGTGAGATAGGAATGGGAAGGGTGATTAATGTACCTGCTGAAGTTGGTGGGGCCGGCCTGGAACCAACTGGAGCAATATGAAAGTTAAAAATTATAGGTGAGCTGGGCTTGGGCATTTTAGGTTGCTGCTGTTTCATTGGAAGTGGCACCGATTGAGGAGGTAGTACGATTGTAGGCATTTGATTACTGGAGCTTGCGGTGGGCTGTTGGATATTATTTGCAGGAGGTAAAGGATGAGCTTTGTTCACAGAAGGCTTATGGAACTGGTTGTTGGACGTTTCTGGAAACCAGTTGATGTTTCTCCCTTTTCTGTAGTCGCTGTTGGGAAGGCCTCTTCCGAATCGGACGTATCTTGTATTTGTTGCCAGGATTGTTCCTAGGTCAGTTGGGTTGACTCCGCCAGATCCCATTAGCATTGACAGAATGTCACTCTTGTCAAATTTTGGTGGTGCGATGATGGTCGCAGGTACCTTCAGATTGGAGTTTACTGACGGTTGTGGCAATGGACTTTTCCCGTTTCCGGTGTGGCTAGAATAATGCTTTCTTAATCCAGTTGGAGTGGACGACCTAAAATAGAATTCATAAAGGAATCATAAAGATTTTGTAGTTTGAACTGGAAAATCCAGATTAGACAAAAATGCGTACCTTTGATCAGCAACCAACATTGGAGCGATTGAAGCCTGAGGATGTGTTCCAGTAGAAAATTGCTGGTCTTGTGACGGCTGCTGAGAGTCAGTGCTTCGCCTCCTCCTCCTTTTCATCAAATTGGGGGTACCGGGAATAGAAAGAAGACAAGCAACATGATTTCGAGGTCTTATAGGATGAAACCACGGCATAGTTAGTAAGCAGCCTAACGGAACAGGATTGTGAATTCTAGGCAATGGGGCAATTGATAACCTGGTAGGTTCTGGCTTCTTCACTTCCTCTACTTTGTTATCACTTTCGTCGTGGTCATCATGATCCTCATCGTGGTCATGCTCCATTTGGTCATCGTCATCATCATCGTGATCGTGTTCATGCTCATAAGCGGACTGGTCTTCGTCATTCTGAAAATCGTAGTCCTCGTCTTCTTTATTGTACTGATTAATCGAGTTTGAGTCGAAATCGAAATGACGCTGGAAGTGGTCATAATCCAAATCTTCGTTCTTCAGAGGATACCCTTCTCCTTTGTCCAGGTGCCATAAATCTTCCTTCCTGAAATTTCTTCTGATCCTATCCGATCTAGATTGAAGCGCACGTGAGCCTCTATTCCAGAGAGGAGCTGCCACTGGTGCTGATGATTGCTGCTGCTTTACGTAATATGGATTGAGATGGGGGAAATAATTCGGTGAAACGGTTGCATGAGTGGTAGGTGCAGCGGAAGTTGGGATTTGTGGCTTGGTATTTCGGGTCAGCTTTGCCCTCTTCCCAGCTTTTGCGTGCTTAGGTTTTGCGTGATGCCTGTACTGGCGATGGAGTGACCCAGGGTACTGGGGAGTCGCTTGTGGCTTTGGTGACTTCTTTTTGCTTCTACTGGAACGGGATGCCGCTGCTGGATGTGTACCTGGGCACGGAAAATATTACAAGTTAGGTATAAAAACGTTAACTTTCTGTAATGTATGGCAAATAAAAATTTAGAATTTGGTAACTGAATTTACCTTGTCGCCGATTTGCAGCCACAACCGCTGGATTGTTTCTTTGTCTTCTGGCCCATTCCTGAAGTGCTGCTGCTTTGGCAGGATGATATCCTCCAAAGTTCCAAGCACTTCTCGCTCTATCCAAGTCAACTGCTGTCTGCTGATGCTGCGGCAGTGGATTTTGTCCAAAAGCCGGAGACATCATCATAAGACACAACAATAGCTAAAAAAAATATGCAATAAAAAACTTAGGAATTGCACTTTTCTCAGTAAGTAGGCAAGGCAGTGTTAATTATTCTGTAGCACTTTACTAAGATTTTCTGCAGTTCACTTACTTTGAGATCCATGTTTCCGAGATCGCACAAACCGTTGTCACTTGTTGGAGTCGTTCTTAGAACTGAATCAAAAATTTAGGTCCCAGCTCCTTCTAACCACAGCCCTATTAAAGTCGGTTCAACGGAGGAGCTTCCTGACCCACTTGTATCCTTTCAGTTTTCTGTGACATTTGTGGATATGTAGTTTGGGGTGCATTATTGGGACGGGACCCAATGCGCTAAAAACCTTTTCTTCGTACCTAGCATGAACTAATTTGAAGCGGTGCTCCCTAAAGTAAAATTAAACCTATCCGTATACATCTTCAAACTTCAAGCATAATCTGAGAAAGACATCTACCCTTACCCATAATCCTTTTGTGACATATATTATCCGTATCCACCCCTAATCCTTCAAGCACGAGGGGATGAAATACATCTTATTAGGTATGTGGTTAGAGGAGGGTGCACTAGAATAAGGCTCAGGTTGCATATTTTCACCTATTTTCCTGGATTCCTGCGCTGTTGTGCTAATTATTTTGTTAGTCGTAAATTTGTGTTTGACTTATTTGAGCACCTTCCCACTCCCACTCCGTTGTCCGTTCCTGACAATCACGAAGGACGTGTTCGCACTAACCTTGTGATCTCATTTAGCTTTTGTAGGCCAGGCCAATGTACATTTTACTCCTTTCAATTTCATTTGTAAGTTTCCCTTCGGATGGATATATCGTATTCTGTTGTAAAACTTTTATAGGGAGAACAATAAAATGCTTTCAATAGGGTCCTTCCTGATCCATCATTATTTACGAAAACAAGCCACATGAGACAATAAAAATGTAAAGTATACTTTTATAAGTATTTTTAGAGCCGCTGGGGGATTGTAGAGCAGCACCATTTGTTATCGGATTTGTACAAGTTCAGCATTTTTATGGTGACTGATCACTAATTTGAAAATATGGAAATGTGAGCAGCTATTTTTCTCGTTCCGGAACTAGAAATTTTTATGGAATGTTTATAGCATTCATCATGACCCCATAATAAAATGCGGACGGCTCCCTTCCAATTAACATTTTCATTTTAGTCAAGAAAGACAATAGTCCATTTCATGCCATTTTATCTAGATGTCGACTGTCGGACATTCAATAAACTCATGTTACTGATTAGCACAAATTCAGATATTTATGGACAGAGAACAAGACGTTACCGTCAAGATACGAGATAAATTGCTGGTAGGGTTTTTCTTTATTTTGTTGAAATGATTCATAAAACGAGCATATTATCCTTTTCTTATACATTTCCAATGAAACCGAAACCTCGAGACCTTTTCGTGCCTTTTTCTTCTCTGTATGTAGACAGATGATGATGATATGTACAATAATTTCTCATATGTCCTCCAATACATTGACGATTGACAGCATGTCGACTTTTTTCAGTGAAATTATCCAGGGTTAACAAACACTCACAATTTATTTGCATGCATTTCATAGCAAACAAAGTCGAAAAACTATTTTCAAGATCTTTTTTACTTTATGCTGAGAAAGTATGAAAGTATGCTTATGTATTTATTTCTTTGTATTGTCACCGATTTTCAAGTATTCTATCAGAATGAAACTGAAAGGTGGACGGGTAATTTGGATCAAAAGTCAAAGAAATAAAGAATCGGTCCCCTTTCGCATCTCTCGTCAAGTCAATGAGTAATGCCTGCTGCTGTGAACAAAAGTTACATCCATGGGACAGCAGGGTTGGATGTTTGTTCACATTAAAAGTATCAAGATCAAGAATAGCTTCTCAAATCAGATCAAACTTCAGACTTGACCATTCAAAAAATGTTTTCAAGTGGAAACTGAAAACTAGGGCAAAAAGGTTTGGGTTTTATGAATGTACCTATTGACCCAAAAGCTTAGTAGTTCGCGCCTTCATCGGCAACGAAAGGTTCAGACCTAGGTTAGCTTTACTATATTTACCCATGCCGGTTTAGAGTTTCAAAATAATTTTGACTAGTCCACTCTTAATTATACGTATGCCCGTCATTTCCGCAGGTAATATGTAGGAAAATGATTAATGAAAGTTGATGAAAGATTATAACACCTGCGCCGCATCACAAATAGATTTATAAATATCTGAGTATGTATTGTTAGTTCCTCTTTTATATAGTGCTCTAGTGTTTACGCAAGGCTACAGACTACGGAAAAAAGAA
>JAHZND010001788.1:0-23493 GCA_027744115.1 Acrocyrtus sp. NNG-2020 | reverse complement strand
CCCATTTATAGTCCTCATCAAAGCAACATACTCCACCTCAACCACCACCATTCCAGCTTGAAATTTTAAGTTTTGCATTTGCATTCTCACCCCCAACACACTGATATATTGTCACATGTCTAGCCGATATTGACTAATATGACACAAAAGTGACATTCACTGATATATGGTCACATGTCCAGCCGATATTGACAATAATGACACAAAAGTGACATTCACTGATATATGGTCAAATGTCCAGCCCAGATTGACTAATATGACACAAAAGTGACATTCACTGATATATTGTCACATGTCTAGCCGATATTGAAAATAATGACACAAAAGTGACATTCACTGATATATTGTCACATGTCTAGCCGATATTGACTAATATGACACAAAAGTTCTGAGGTATATTAAATGATTTTTGTATTATTACCTGCTGGAGATCAACACATTTTACCACGTAACTTGCATTCAGAGCTGACTTTGCGATGTCTTCGTTCATGGCAGCGTACGCAGCTTTCCATATCTGATGGTGAAGTTCTTGTTCTGCCTTCAGTGTCGCTTTTTCAACTTCTGACGTCGCCGTTTTTATCTTAACATGAAGTCGGTCACAAGTCTTACAAGTGTCTTGAGCTGGTAAACCGATTTTCACTCCCGTCTTTTTCATTAGATCTCTATACAACCATTCCATTGAGTTGAGAATATGAGGATGGTCTGCTTGCAGCTTACGAAATAGGGACTGGACATCTAGATCCGGACTTATATAGCCATTTTGGTAATGTTCTCTTCCATAGTGAGATTCATAACGTGGAATTCTAGCTATTTCGGCTGCCATCAAAATCTTCACATCATATGGTATGGAGTGAGGTCTATTGTTGTGTCGACCTCTGCCATCGGATAATGCCATATTTCCTTGCATAAGCTGACTGTGCACGGTTTTGATTACTTCGGGGGATATGCGATTGTAGCCCAAAAGCTTTCCCATCCTACGACACAACATTCCAAGGACACAGGTGAATAGCACTATTAAAATTACGCCCTATTATTTACGCCCACCTGTCTCCCGTTCTCAAGAAACCAAAAGAAGCCACGGCATTCATTCCTTGACTACAGGCTGAAAAGCATCAAGCGCTTTCAGTTCTCAGGATTTGGATCTTCTCTTCAACTCTATTCTTCTTACTTTAATTTTTGGGCTATTGATTTCTGGGCAACTCTACCCATTTAGCAATAGTTCCACCTTGTTACTAGTTCTTCATTTCACGTATAAATCTGTTAAAAGTTTGAATAAAACATTTACTCTTTTTCCTAATCCGTGATGAAAAGCTGTGTTTGTGTTGCGAATGTGTCTTGAGGACTTCATCCCCACAAATCATTTAACGCTCCGAACTAGGTCAGACGCCAAAACCTCCGCATAGCGAGTAACCAGGTGTCACACGATGTACATCGATGAACGTCTTTCTGCAACATTCACTTTTCACTCCACCAACCGTTAAGAAGTACCTACATGTAAATAGACTCATGCATTATATCGGTAGTTATCAATCTGTTAAGATATTGATAATATAATGCTGAAGAAATCTCATTTACTACCGTGCTCGAAACTGCAGTCCCCTCTGGTACCTGAAAATGTTATTAGCTAGATAGGTTCGTTGGACACTGTAACTTCCGCTACTCCAATAACTTTCAAAAATAGTGACCTTGGCATGTTCCTCGAGGAGACAACCCTCAAGTTGACAGTCCGCATTGCACGCTTTTTCCTAAATATCACATCTCTGCTTATTTTTAATACAAAGTGAACTTTTCTTATATTATTGCATGTACTAAAATAAGTTAATGTACTGCAGTCGGTGGTGTCTTTCCAGCTCGTACCACACCATCTCTGGATGCGTACTCCTTCCCTAGATTCCTGAGATGCTTAGCCTTCACATCCTGCCAATCTTGAATATTGAGCTTCCGTTTTCTCATGCTATTTCCATGATTTACTGCTGTAACAGGAACTAGCACTTGGGACTCACTGCCCTCGATTTGATCCATTTCGTAGAAATACGAATACTCATAAACGATATCACATTCAAGGTATAAGAATGTACGAAGAGCGAAAGGATGCAAAGCAAAGCAAAGAGAAAGGCGAAAATTGGTAGATTATGATTATGAATTTAAAATGTAGTCACGTGACCTGGCTATATTTAAAATTATTACGATTGCCCCTTAGTTACCAAAATGATGAGGTTGTTTTTCCGCAGAGCAATTCATTATTTTTAATTGGGGAATTACTAATTGAAAGATTAAATGATTAAATTGAAGAACATGGATTGTTTTCTGGTTACCCCTCATGGATAAATACGAGATACCGAACTTGACTCACGAAGTCAGTATGGCTAAGCTTAAATTTGAAGGAGTGTCGTGACGTCTTCCACTCTGATCTTGGAGGCAGCTCGTAGACAGAGGCGTGCTCCCGAATAATTTTTTCATCAGAGTCTAATATTCTCAGCTCCCATCGGAATACCCCTCCACAGTCAAATCTAGTTGTGTACCTTTTTAGTATTGAAATTTAAAAAATTAATTAAATTAGCAGAAAATTTTCAAGTCGTTATAATATCGTCAAATATTTTCTTACATTTGAGAGCATATAATTTCTAGCGGGAGACAAATTCTCATGATTGTTGGATTTACACCCAAACTCCACAGATCTATAACGGAATACTTGGAGCACCACTGAAAAGATTTGAGAGCATATAATTTCTAGCGGGAGACAAATTCTCATGATTGTTGGATTTACACCCAAACTCCACAGATCTATAACGGAATACTTGGAACACCACTGAAAAGATGTAACAAAGCAAAACTTGTCTCCCTTCCCGAAAAAGGGATCTTCCGGTAGGGGCGGACATCCTACAGGTGGACTCTCCACATGCCACTGGTCTCCTCCGTTCTTCCAAATTGTCCAGGCTTCAAAATCATTGCGACCGGATGGGTTACTGACGAAATTTTTTGAAAATATTTTATGTTGATATTGTCCATATAGGACCATCCACCCTTCTGGCTTTTCCCGGATATGGATTGGAATTTTATCCAAGCTTTGGCCTTCCCGTTCATAGCATTTTCTCCAGAATGACTTTCTAGTAATTAAATCCTTCCACGCCCGACAAACCTAGAGACAATTACGAATAATATGACGAACATTAATTCACTGAGCTGGAAGAGAAATATAATAATTAGTCAAGTAATCATACGAAAAATGGAACACTTACAAAATTACAGTTCAAAATGTCACTTGGTGGCAGCCGACAGAGTATCGACTCTAACACAGGTTCCGGAATAACATATCCGAATAAGTTATATCCATTATCTGAGGGAATTTCACTTCTAACCACCCTCGTTTTAATAAAATCTTCCCACATCACACCTGTCCAGGAATTGTCTCGGGGAATTACAGCAGGTCCACCAAAGGATGGGCGAGAGAAGTCAACAACGTTTCCCATGATGGACCGTAATCACTGCCTCAGCAAATATGGGCGACTGACTACATAAACAAAAATAATCACACTTATTAAATTAAATCCCAGACGTTAATAACTCATTATTTCCATAGAAATTTATACCGTAAAAAAACTTTAAGTCCACTCCACTCGTCTGTGTCGTTTGAATTTTCCACTCGAGGAATTTCCTTCTAATCAAACACTTTTCCCGTTTACTTTCAGCTATCCGTTACCCTTTTTCTTTGATGACTTCCCACAGTCCGAAGTTCTTTTAAAATTCTTGGAATACACCAAATATAAATTTACAATGAACAATGGACAATGAAGCTCGTTTTTGCTTTACAATGTCGTCCTCTCATAAATAATGGATTTTGCCAATTAGTCATTTCTTGAACCCATCCAAATATGCAGCACTTGCTAAATGGACGAAAATCCCTTTTGCTTTTTGCTTCTACTTCTTTTCCACTGCTAAGTGCTAAAAACTGCTTGTATTTCCCCGTGTATTAGACACAAATCAACTAATCACTGCTTAGAATATTTCTCAATTGGTCAGTGTACAAAAATTGGCAAGCAGTACGATAATCATAATGGACAACGAGCTAGCTATACCTAAGTGCAATGTCCCTTTGTAACTTGTTATCATGACAGGATAAACAGCGCGATGTCAAACAGCCAAACAGAGCCAAGTTCACTCTTTAAATTTTTATAATATAGGTTGTGTTGTAGTAGCTGTGTGTGACAAAGATTATCGAAAAAAACTATTAAAAAAAATGGGATTTTTGTATGATCAAATATTATGATGTGCAGATATTTTGGTAAAATGATATTATTATGTACATATCGAATAACCTGCTGACTTGAGCTACCAAAGCATGATGTCTAAATTACTACCACAACACAGCAGATCAGAACATCAAAGGAGAGTGAATGGAAGAAGAGAAGGTATTAATAATGGTCAATGGTAAAAGAGCTGGAATAAAAAAGCAGCCACCCACTGCAACTCTTGCCATGTATTTCTCCGAAATGCGAGTAAGTCAAAAAAGGATAAAGGAATGCTATTTTATGCACGCAATCACATACTAATAATGTTCTTTGGTGGTAGGAAAAAAGGAGAACAGAACAGAGATTAGCTGCTTTTTTGTATGGGCTTTTATGCATTTGACGGGCATAAGAGGAGAGTGGGCGAACATACATACACGTCTACTTCGTAATTCTCTAGACAAAAGATTGGATAAAATAGACTTTGTTATTTGCTGTGTAATGACATAGCGTCTTTTATGCGTTGGAGCTTTTTGTGAGTCCTATTTCCGGTAAGACATCTCAGAAAACTTCACTTTTTGATGAGCTTCTGGAACGGAACATAATAAAAAAGGGTGAAGGAAGCAGAGAACAGAGAAAGCTGAGGGAAATAGAAACTTGCTTGGGTCATTCAACTGCAAAGTAGTATATGGAAGTTTCCGGGAATTTCCAGTTCCAGTCCCGATAATTCAGGTATCTTCAACGCTTTTCGACTGGAGTGCCCAATTAAGGACAACTCTTCTCTTCCCCAATAGGAATCTAATGGTGTCAATGGTGGTTATGCGGTTGGAGTCTTGACAGAATACACAATGATTAACGTGTATCACTTCGGTTCCCACTTTGTTGTATCCTTGTAGACTTCTGTTGTTCTGTTTAAGCTAGGTTACCTGCAAATCCACGAAAAGCTTTTATGAGTGTGCATTCAACCGTTTTAACCCCCGTGATTCACACAAGGGAACATCCGGATATCCTACGGTACCCTGCATTCCAAACACTTCAACGTGAAATTTTCTATGGAAGTGTTCTGACAGCAATTTCCTTGTTTTTCAACTTCCCACTGTTTGCAAACCCGCAGATTTAAATTATATTCGGAGTGAAATTGCATGACGCCCACTTGCATTAACGAGAAAATGAGGTACTGAGGTCGCTTTCCAGTGCAACCCGCTGATTTGTCCATTCCATGATCTAGAAAGTGTGTTTCGTTTGGAGTTTAAAAATTTGCAAAAATCTGTAAAATTGAGAATATAATTTTTGATCTTACGCTTGCTTGCATAAGCATTTTTTAAATGTCAGAAAAATAAGCAGAGTGCAAACGATTTGCAAAGGATTTCAGTAGCACGCTTTGCTGTCCGAATTTGGATGTCTTTTCGTGGAAGCTCGAAATCGTCTAAAAGAGGATATTACTCTTTTCATTTGGAATTGTCGCGTAATGCTATTACTCTTCCGAAAAAGGTTCAATGTACCCCACTCTTGAAGAAGAAATGAGGAAAAATCTGTAGGGATTAAAATGTTTATATCTGAGTAGTAGGCACATAAAGAAAGATACAATTTTTCCTGTTTAGTTTCAGACCACATGTGCTTGAAGTATTACAAAAAATCCTACCCGCGTCAGTAAAGGTGCTTTTATCTTTTACCAAACATTGTGGAAAATGGAATATTGTGGAATATTAAAAACACTTTTCTTTCTACTTTCCAAACGTACAACGGAAACGGAGGTACAACTTCACACACCTTTTACGCAAAATGGAAAAGCTTTCAGATTAATCGAAATAGTTCCGATATGGAAATTTCCCCCGCATCGTTATCGTCAAAGAAGAAGAGTGACATAGCCACTTTCAATACTGGATTATCATGTTCTGGTAGAGAACTGTGTTTCTGCTGTAATTTATCCTTTCACTTTTATCTGAGTCTGGAGTCCGGAAACTCGATACATACAAATTCTGTATGGTTGGATTAGTTTTTGGAACAGACAGCTAAACACGATGACTAATACGACGAAGATATGACTCATATTCCAGGACAGTTTACTAAGGATTTTAAGTCAATTAAGCTGAAAGTATCAGATCAGTGACTGGAAAGCACCACTGACAGATAACGATGCTAGCACCTGTAGCAGCCCTGCCTGGCTCTGTAGTGTTGAAGGTGAAAGGATTATATAACGGAACTGCGTTTCATGCTCTGTCGCATATATTCCATGGAACCTATCATCTTATTAGCAACCTGTCGGAAATCAACTTTCACGGCGACACTAGCATCCTTTGACTTTTTTAATGTTACTTTCTATGTACTATCCTTCACCAATTCATGTCACATCTCTGTCAGTAGCTTTTTTCCTGCTTTCATTCGAAACACGGATTTTGAGCGAGAAGCCACCTTGAGAAAATCAATAATGTTAGGTAACCAACCAGTTTAAATTAGTTCATCTAATTCATGTGAGGATGAGAAGTCGGATAAAATCTAATAAATGTGGATGAAGACTGGAAATGAATTTATTGAAATGGAAAAGCTAATACCAATTCCGCGAAAATTGTTGTTATAATACCTACGTCATCTCGCAAATCTCTTTTATGTAATGCTTTATATATCCTGAGGAAAGAAATATTTTTTTGCAGTCACTAGTCACGGCGAGTAGAGTAGGTACTCGTGATCATAGATATGTATCTGTAAGCCCATGGGCTCGTCCTTGTACTGACCTTCAATTTGAAATTGGGCAGAGAAAAGAGAAAGTGCAAACTTTTCATAACACATGAATCACGATACGATTTATTCAATGATACTTGTAACGAGTACGATATGATAAATAAAAAAGTTATATTTGAATATACTTTAATCTAAAATCCACTTCAAAACTAGATCCACATTGCACTAGGTAAATATTAACAATTTACTGGTTTTACTAGGTTTAAAAATGTAGAGCTTTGAAAATTCTAGTCTGTCATACTGTGTCATCTAATTCATAGTGATAAAAGTCATCATCATACATAACCTAATAATACATAGTACCTTCCATAATGTACCGTTTATACCTTGATCTACAAGTTTTCACATATAAATTTTGGAATGACATGATGTACAAATTTAAATTTTAAATTGATTATAGTAATTTATTATTATGAAACTAGATTTTCAATAAAAGTTTTCCGTTTTAGAAGATAGTAGAGTTGAGCTTTCTTTTCCAAAATAGTCGCGCCTTTATTTTAAATCGTACATCATACGATTGTTTTAAAGCGATAGTTTTAAATATCGCAGTTTATTTCGCGTTAATTCTTAAGTTCTCAACAGATTAGGAATAAAATTAGTTTTTAAGTTTACAAACTATTTTCTTTAAATAGCGGTTCATTAGTTAAAGTTTACAGTTAATGTACAGATTTATTTACATGCTATAACTGATCATCGAATTTACAAAAATTATATATATCTACTTATCTACACGATAATACAATTGGTCAAAAGTTAGCATCAATATAGCACCACACCACAACTAGGTATATGTATAATTCCGAAATCTGGACAACGCAGCGTTTTGCAAGGTACCCCATGGAGAAACTGACTTGTTACAAAAGATCATTAAAAACGAGAAAGTCGAGTACACTAACCACTGTCATCACAAAAAAGCGAGTGAAATATATAAAGGTGGATTACAACCTGCATTATTATCATCATCAGCTTCAAATAGCACCGCCGCATACCTTGTAGCTCCACAGTAGTCCCCCACAGTCAGAAACAGTCTTTTGTAAGATAAGCCTTTTGTAATCTCACTCTGACAATCCTTAAGCATAAAAACAAACGTAATTCTCTTAACAACAACAGTAATATTGGTCAGTAGGCAAACGACCTAGTCTAATAAATACTCTGATAAAGAAAGGATTACTGTAATAATCCCTGTAGCTGCACGGAGTGTCTATTGCTAAACAAAAATGAGTATCATACATCACCCCACAGAAGGTTTTCCATTTTCAATTTTTTCTTTGTCACTTTCTTTGTTAGGTGCTTTCGTTTTCTCTGTGATTTTACAGTATGCTGGAAAAACAGCTCCTTTTATTGTTCCGGTCATCAACAAAGTGAACTTTAGAGTGATTCTGGGAACTCTCCACACAACAGGTGGACGCTCTTAATGCACCGTTCTTTTCTAAGTCGACCATTTGGAAGTTGCTACATCTTCTATGGCCGCTATGAGAATTGTGGAGAGCTCGACTTCCACCATTTGCTGTGGAGCCATTATTGGCATTTAGAAAAGTTCCGACTCCACGTGAATGCCCATTTAAAATCGACCTTGTAGGCCGACGGCCATTTGAGGTCTGGTGAAGGAGAATGTGCTTGTCTAGGTTGGGATGAGTGCCGTGAAAGTGCCTCTGTCCATTACTCATCCAATACTGATGGCTTCCAGATCGAATGTGAATGTGGTTTTCTCTTCCTCTCGTTGTGGTCATTACAACTGGAGTGGTGTCACTACCTCCACTGCTCCCACAGCCCATTACACAACAGTCAGCAGGCTTCCAGCGCACCCTCATCTTGTAATTTTCACTGTGGATGAAAATTCGTCGAAAAAAGGTTGAATTAATGAAGGCTGCGAGATGATGCGGGATATAAAATGAGTAATGCCTACCTAAGTACCTATAATCTATGTCATTAAATTGGGTCATTGAGGTAGTTACAATAAAATTCAAGAGAAAATTTTACACAATAAAGTGGGGCAGATTTCACAGATTTTTCGCATAAGCGGATTATCTTAAGAGGATTTCATGCAATTGATTATGTAGCTAGTAAAAGTATTATCGTGTAGAATGGTGGTTGATATAGATTTCTTTCATCCAATAAAAATAGAAAATGTAAAATGTACAACTTGCAAATAATTTTAGCCCCCTTCGCCAACTTTTCACCAATGACATTATAAAAAGACTGGATCAAAACTTCCAACGCAAACCACAGGCCGGGATGAGCAACTTTTTTCAAATTGCTGAAATTTACTCATGCATAGGACAGGACTAAGGACAGAAAAGAGAAAAATGAAGTGTGGCAACTGGCAACTGCATCGGCATCATTAGTGTAATAGGACATACTTATCATATGTATTTATGGAAATGTGAAAAATTTGGAATAGAAATTTAAAAAAAAGATAACTTTTACTTTTAAAAATATATATATCGGATGAGAGGTGGTTTTTGTCTGACTTAAAGGTGAAGGTGTGATATGCACGAACATGAAACGACTACAAATATAGTCCACATATATATCTAAAATTACAAAGTTTTCACAAACAGATCATGCGAGTAGACAAATTTCAGTATCTACTAAAAAATAATAATCTATACGTTCATCAGTCACAGTCACAATCACAAACTCATATCGTCATCCATCGATCCATCACTCAGAAATAGATTTACAGCGGCTTTATTAAAAAGTTCACGTAATATCATATGTACACTCACATTCGTTTTTTTGATAATAATTTCTCGCAAAAAAAATTTGTTTGACTAGAGTGAAAGAAGATATGTGAAACAGCTATACTGCAACGTTAATAATATCATTTTACTATTATTACATATCTACCACACACATAATAATATTTTATGTTTATCCACAGTCCATATAGTAAACAATCTAAAACGATCAGCGCAAGTCTCAAGTATCAGGTAAATAAAAAAAAAGAAATATTTTTTTGGCAAAGATTTTGGCTCTGGTGGAGATAACTTTTTATTTTGAGTCTTAAATATCTGTACTCTAACTAAAAAACTACGCTAAACATATATAAACAAATTTATACTGGTACGGACAGAACATGTATCGACAAAAAAAGTAAAAAAAAGGATGTTTTTTTCTGGTCTCACACAAAACAAAAGAACATTCCGTTTTCTAGTACAACTCTACTTTATACAAGCGCATTTTATACAGTATGTAATTAATAGTGGAAATAAATAAAAAGTGAAGCGGGAGAAAACTCATAAAAATTTGCACCGCACAGCAGTGCCAAGAAGAAGAAGAAAAAAATTTTATCGTTACGATTACGACTTTTTATCAAACATATTCCTTCTCTTTTTTTAGCAGGTGGAGCTCATCCACTTTTTAAACTTGCTCTGCTCACGAAGATCCTTCTGCAAATAGACGAAAGGGTCTCGGTTAATGGAACTGTACGGCGAATATTCATACCTCGGAATTGGCGGCCGCTGATTAGACCCATTTGGCATCATTGAGCGACGAACTGTCGTGCTCCCGGCCTTCTTTCTGGGCCGGAAGTGGAATAAACCGTAGATGAGAGGATTCACACAGGAATTTGTGCAAGCGAACAGAAACAGACCTTTCTGGATTCTTTGGTCAACTTTCTCAGCGGAATTTTTATCGAACCAGTACCTACACAAAAAAGGAAAACATTCCAAGAAAAAAAATGTAATTACGTTAGCTCTTAATAAGAAATTATAGTCACGCTGCATTACTTCTTAAAGAAGTGCACTCATCCAAAAACCAACGCATCCCTACTCCTATCATTTTGTCGCAGTTCCTTCAAAAAGGACTCTCGTCTATCGCCTCAATCTGTGATAAACGCTGACCCACACTCGATAAGCCCTACTTCTTTCATAGCATAGAGACCGCTTATCCAACTCGAGTGAGTGTGAAACAGGCTCGCTAAAATGTGTGAGAAAATACTTACCAGAGAGACATGATGTTGTACGGGGTCCAGCAGAAGAAGAACGTTGCCACAATAATTATCGTCATCTTCAGCGTTCTAATCTTTGCTCGCCCTAGTGCACCCATGTTTGATCTTCTGAGCTCATCTTCTGAAAATGTGCAAGAGAAAAAAAAACGAAAATATAGGAAATAGCAATTCGCTTCTTTTGGATGTCTCAAAAATACACGGTGAAGCAAAAAGCGGTGCGGTATTTAGATAATGGTGATGGATGTCTAAACTCTAAACCGCGGTGGGGATTCTGAGGAGAAGGAGACCGTATAATTACTAGAAAAAACGTAGATGAAAATAAAAACGTGATTTGTGAGGTAAAGTGAGATAGCAAAGTTAGTAGATGTAATTATTTTTAGTGTGCGCTTGTCAGTATCAGTATAATGACGTGATGAATAGTTCAAAAGAGGTCGTGTGGCATACACTTTGTTCCTTGGTGAGGAGATGGAGGTTAGTAACTAAAAATGAGATGAGGCTGAGAGGACGAGAGCGCAGTTGAATGAAGCGAAATTTTTATTTTTTCTTCAGTTTTGTGTTGTGCGAGACGTAATGAAAAAATAAGCTACCTACTTTTTTCTCTCAAGGGAAAATGCTTTTAACTTAAAAAATTGTGCGCTGTGAGTGCAAAATTGATGTCTTCTGACTTTTTCTTTGGGGTGACTTTTGCTGATGCAACACAGTTTTTTTGCGTGATAGTTTACCACTCCAGTTTTCCTCGAATGTCATCCAATTTTATATTTCAAAATAAAATGTTTGATGTGTTTTAAGAATTCGCAACGCAACCACATCTACTTTAATGATATTTCTTCATGCTGCGCTTAGCACTAGCAGGTCTCATTTTTATTTAATAAAACATATCGCGTTCTATTTTCTTTTCTGAAATGCTGGACTTCTTACATGGATTTAATTAATGTATTGAAAGATGAGAGAAATTTTTTAGTGTTGTAAGATTTAATTCCGGAATTGAAGTGGATGGCAATTGCAATTCTCCATCATCAACATCAAAACTTGTTACATGATTTTTTATTACAGTTTAATTACAAGAAAAAAAATTGATCAGCAGCTTTCCGTTATATACGATGCGTAACCATAAAGGAATAGCTTTTTTTCAGCACTTGCTGTCTGATTATATTACGGTTGTGCGGTTTAGAGATGGTTGGTTATTCTGTAACTGCAGATTATGATCATATGATAGGGATAGGAGGGGAGTTTTGTGTACGTTTTTACGAGATCAAAAGCAATAAAAAGTAGATTAGTCTGTATTTATTACGTTTAAAGGCTGAAATCAGTTAAATGAAACCAGATGGCTGAAAATAAACTGATCATGTAACATATCTCCATTTAAAAACTCCATTTAGTAAAGTTTGACGTGCGCATGTTTGTGTGGCATAGCGGCGGCACCGCTTTTTTGCTCCAAATAAACAAAATTCCGCAATAAACAATGTCATTCATGAAGTCATGGACGCACTACTCGACTACTCTCTTCCCGCATCCAGTTCCTATTCTGCATTCTGCCTCGTTCAAAGATCACTCTTGCCTCCATACTCCTAATCCTAATAAATATCTTGTTATAGTAAATACGCTCCTTCTTATACGCAATAAACTTCAACCTCGAATTTATTTTTTTGTACTCGTCAGAATATTAATTTCTTGCCAACGTCAATATCAACGAGGAACAAAGGGTGAAGACGCAAAATACCGTGGGCTGATTAATTGTAAACAAACATGAGACGAAAATGTGACGTGTGCCAGGACTAGCATGCTACATTCGTTTGTAAACAAGTTAATATGTTCCGTTTTTGCAATTTTTATTAAAAGAAATGTCTTTTGCAAAAGTGACCAAAGCAAAGTGCAATTCTCAATTTTTTATGACGATGATGAGCGACATACGTCGTTACACTGTTTGCAATAAGCTGTACAACTACAAAAAAAGGGAAAAAACTTTTATAATGGTATCATTCGAAGCTTTTGCGTCACTGAGGGACAGAAATGAATATTGAAGGGAGGCCGAAATTGAAGTAGGCAATGTCAAAGGTACTTGTAAAAAAGTTCGTCTACCCCTTTTAAAGGGAATAGCTCTGATTTATTTTTAGTATTGCAATCCCAAACTGTAATTTGGTTATCTGACACGCTCTATTTGCTGCTCAAGAGTGCGACACTCAGATGCAATTTGTATTTCCAGGTATTATTCTCCCGGGATGGGACTATGAACTTTTCTTGATGGATGAACCGCAAAATCAAATAGGCTCCTATATAAGCCTTTTTTGTCTTTCATCTGAATACGTCGAAGTTGAAGTAGGAATAGGCACATAGCTTTACTGCGGCAGGAAATGTCCCAACTTTACCATTTATTTACCTAAGTTCATGTGTGAAGCTTCGTGATTTTTCTGTGAAGTATTTTTTTTTTCAAAAACTGTCGAAAAGTGTTTCGCAGTACTCGTAGTAGGGAACCTTTTATGTTGATAGAGCCATTTTGGATTCCTTGAAGTGAGCAACTTCCCATACTATCCAAAAAAAACTCTCGGCTTTCACCAGAGTCCTGGATACGGTTACTTTTGGCTTGGCTTTAATTAATTTTTTAAAACTTTTTAAAGCCCGAAATTCGAGACTGGCAGTGTAGCAAATGCAGATAACTTTTATACAGTAATTAAACACGAAAAATTTTTTATGTATGAAAAAGGAGACTCAGCCATTTCAAAAGTCAAGTACCCACTCAACTAATGTCATCAACTTTTCAGCATTTTTGGTAGAGCTGTCACGGAAGACTAGACAGATGCCTATGAGAATTTATTTCCCTAATTCCCTAATTATGGGAAATGTTCAATTGCAAAAAAAGCTTTTTATAGGGAGAATTCGCACTTGCAAACAATTTCGCAGTTCCGTTCTTTCAAACTCCTACCAAGTGCCAATTATAATGAACGAACGAGTATTTGTACATCAATTGTGAACTTAGGCATGGAAAAGCTCAGCGAATAAAGCGAAAAAGTTTTAAAATTGTGCAAAAAAAATCTTACCATTCTTTTTTAGAGCATTAATGCGATAAATTTCGTAGAGTATTCGTGAGTAGCAGAACACAATCATGATGAGAGGAAGTCCGTAGAGGAAAAAGAATCCAAAAAAGTTGTAGACAAGTTGATACTGCTGATTCGGGAATGAGTTGAAAACAACGCATTGCTCATACCATGGAAATTCGGGGTGCTTCTCCACGTGAAAGACGTAGCACTGCAATTTTAAACAAATGCTCATATTTCAGTTGTATATTTATATGTCTGCCTATAATTCCCATTCTCACTCAACTGTCATTCACCCTCACGGGGAAATGTTGTAAATGAATGACGTTTTGCAGGAAGAATTAAAACGCGAATATTTTTGGGATTCTCGTTTTTTTTAAATTCAAAGGCATTTTTCAAATAAAATTTTAAGGTTTTTTTCGGGAAATTCACAAATAACCAGCAGCCACCAGTAGTGCTGCGGTTTGTGGCTTGCGTGGGATGATGGTATGGTGTAGTGAGAAAGTATAAAAAAATTTGTTTTCCTTACCTGGGGCAAGCTGCACACTACGCTGGCAAGCCAAGCTACAGATAGCATTGTCCTCCCACGGCTATTTGCATCGGGCATGGCGAGCGGTTTGAGACAACCAAATAATAATAAAAACAATTTTAGACCGGATACGGAAATACATTCTTGATGGTGAGAGGTCGATACTAGAAAAGAACGAGGACAATAGTGGCTCTATTCATTCACTATTATTTTAGAGCTGAAAACACTTTTGGGGCTTTGCTGTGCTGATAAAGTATGAAAGCAAATTTATGTTAATAACCCGAAAGCATGTCCATGAAAAACTTAACAAAAAAAATTCTCAGATAATGGTGGTGGCATGAATTCACGTCGAGAATGTACACTGAAAGTTGGCAAAGAAAAGCAAACAATGTTTTAAGGATTTGTCTATTTTCTGTGAATTGAGCTAATTTAAGACCCACTCGCAAATTTTCTTTTGTAGCTCGTATCGTGGTATCGGTTTAAAGTACCTATACTTGCTTCACTTACTAAAAACATCTCATCGCTGTCCTAATAATATTTTATGTGTGAAATTTGACATCCGAATTGCCTGCTACAGATACTCTCCAGTACCTAGAACTAGCAACCACTGTCATTAATGTTGACACAGATGATGGGTTTCCACTTTAAAGGGATGAGTTGTTTGCTGCTGGCAAAATTGTAAGTACGGCGAGACCCTTTTGCTCTTTCATCCGATGAAAAAAATAAATCACTGGGACTGGGTGGATACGGAAAAGCGCATTTTCCATTTCGTTTTTTATTACCTAAGTAGGTATTAAAAATATTTCCGCCTTCCAGCTCGTCGTTTACAAACAGAACTTCCTGGATCTCGGAACTGACCCAATCTTAGTACGCTTAGTAGTATGATCTGTACTTACAAAAAGAGTTGGAAATGCGATTTTCTCCTATCAAACAGATTTTCTGAAAATTTTTATTCGATAAGTACCTAATTAAATGTAATTTTCAGTTTCACGATAATTTCAAGTAATTCCCCTTGAATAAATTTCGTTAGAAAAAGGCATAAAAGTTCAAAGACATAATCCCACGCCGGAAAGATGAGTGAAAATAAGGCCAGATTGTGATGAGTATCTACATTACTGCCAAAGAAATTAGGTACACGTGCAAGGCCAAATTTTCCATTAGCTGAGTTCCGTGGAAAATTTTAAGCTTTCCCCTAGGTAAAAGCTGGCAGTGACACCTCTTCTGAAGCGTTTTATTGAACTTTTGTTTATGACTAATTCCATATACATCTGCGTACTTTGATCACTCACCATTACATTAAATTATATTAAATTGGTTATTAAGCCTCTATTTATAAACATCCAGTTGCGTGAATAATTGCTTAACTAAGCGTGAAAATATCAAATATCTCGCCCACGATATTCATCTCGTTAAGCATTGCACGAACACCTTAGCACTTTCATGTATACGCCTAGTTTTTTATTAGGTAGTATCGAAAGGCAAACCTAATTTACCTTCAGTTGAACTTTAAGCCTTATAATTTGATTATTACCAAATTACCAAATATTATTTTGACAGACTGGAAAATATATCGGAATGATATCGAACGATTTGGTCGAAGTGTCTCACTACCATATTCGAATGTACTTGCAGGTTGCACTAGACCTGTTCAGAGTATGATGGATTATTTCTTGTTTTGCACGATAGCACATTATCGCTGATAAATTTATCAGCAATCACAATCAGTATTTGCCTCCATATGCAGTAATCAGCTTCCTCTTTTCTCTTTCATTATATACACTCACTCAATTCTACAAAATTTGTCATTTCATGTAATTCATGCAATTGGCTGACAAGCAAAAAACATGAGCGATACACGCAAAATATATCAAGTGCTAATATCCTATAGCGGTCCGTTATATGAATCTACATTCGTGGAATAACTTTACCATTAGTCCATTAATGAAATTGTTCGTGCGTACGAGAAGCACCTGCTGGATGGCTGAACTGATACGAATTTCTGGATTACGTTCGTTTACATTTACTGCAGTACTGCTTCTGGCTAAAAAGGCTCTCGTCAATATTACCATTTTTCAAGGAGTCTCAGGGAGGTTTTCACTTTAAAAAAATAATATTCCATCACTGATTTTTTGATTGTGCAAATAAACTTGAAACTCTAATAATCTTTCAAGAGGACGACGATGACGCCATTATTACGACAGTAGTGTGGAAATTTGGTAAACACTTAAGTGAAAATTTAGGTAGAATTCATATAGTAAATAAATAAAAGTAGAAAAGTAGTTTGGCAACAGGAAGGACTTTGAAACGAAAGTCGAGTATATTAGTTCGAGGGAACTGGAATAAAAAAATGATTAAATATGGAGGGGAAGGCTGAATTTTTTCGAAGAAGTGCAAGTGGAAACCCTCTTCAGATCTTTACGTATAGCTACAAATGACGTTACGTTTGGTTTATTTATGATAAGAAAAACAATCAGTGCATAAGAGTAACCCGCGTGGAATCAAACTAAAAAAGACTTTTTTTATTTGAGCTTGAGTGACATGATTAAATCATATTAGCTCATAATGAAGATCTCAACTGTCTACCGCAATAATAAGTAGCGTTATCACAAAAGATAAATGAAATTGGAGTCATATATGAAATATTAAGCGATCACCATATATCTAGCTAACTTTTTACTCCCACTGACATCCAAATTATTTTCCACTAAAGGAAAATAGGACGAAACTATTTCCTAGTATTGCTCTTTTGTATGGCACAGCAGCCAATATCTTTGCAAATTTTTTCTTGCCATATATTCATTCCATATTATGAAATTCGATAGAATTGCCAAAGCTCCCACAAAAGAATTTTTTTAGTAATAGTAGAGAGAAATGGAAAGGTTTCTTCAGAAAATTCTGAATAGATGTGGAATATGATCTGAAACATTCTCCGGAACTATTGCTCAGTTTCGCCTGTTTAAGTTTTCTTTTTGAAATCGACCTAAATATTCCCCGTACTGTTCTTGTTAGTATTAATACATTGCCAGTATCTCTCAATTTTTCTTTGAGATGAAAGAAAAAAAGATGATCAATTAATCACCGTTTCCCGTCCCAGTTCCCATCCATTTCTATTAGCTTGCCGTAATTTATATGGAAATATATGGAGGGTTGCTGAAAAGATTAAATTAAAAGAGAAGCTTACCTCCAGTGGCATCATGAGAAAAGTAACGAGCAGATCTGCAACAGCCAGATTTAGCAGGAACAAGTTAATTCGGCTGAGTCTTCCTTTAATGCGAAGTCTGAAAAAAGAATATAGCATGAAATATTAGCCTTGTTAAGGAAATTATTTGCGCGCCATTACTCAAATTCAGGGTCCTTTTGAAAAGTGCAATCAGTGCATGTCATCAAGTATCACTTAAAAGAATATAGCATGAAATATTAGCCTTGTTAAGGAAATTATTTGCGCGCCATTACTCAAATTCAGGGTCCTTTTGAAAAGTGCAATCAGTGCATGTCATCAAGTCTCACTTAATATTGTTCCATCCATATGTAAAAATACAACACACCCGACAGCCCGACACCCATCCTGATTCTGTTTCTATTCTACCAAACTTTATCACTCTCAATATGCTAAGAGTGAGAGGAGTATGTGAGTGCAGAAACTTCATTCTTTCCAACTTTGATTTATGTGCAGAGAGTAATTGTGTTAGTAATTTTCCGCCAATTCATAAAAAAAGTTCCATCTTTCTATCTCCACTCTCCACTCTCTGTCCATTTTTTTGCGGAGGCAACCAGAGAGATAAACTTTGATTTTGAAGAAAGTTTCAACAGCACCCCAGTAGAATGACAAATGATAAACTTTTCACTTGTACAATTGTAAATTGTAAATTGAATACATTTTTTTGTCCCTCCTACCAAATTTTTTTTGCATATTGTGATTGTGCTGTATGATATGAGCTCACAGCTACAACTATAGCCATATAGCTAATAGCATATTCCCGTAATTTCCCTCTCTCTCCAGCACACTCTCTATATACTGCACACGACGCGAACACAGCGCCTGCCACTTTTGACAGTTTTACACATTTATCTGATCATTAGCTGCATGAAGAATTTTTTTTGTCATCATGACTCTTAAATTATCTGAAA
The DNA here is from genome assembly GCA_027744115.1 of Acrocyrtus sp. NNG-2020. Taxonomy (NCBI): domain Eukaryota; kingdom Metazoa; phylum Arthropoda; class Collembola; order Entomobryomorpha; family Entomobryidae; genus Acrocyrtus; species Acrocyrtus sp. NNG-2020. Next base: position 4,887 of record JAHZND010001788.1, on the reverse strand, counting down.
TTGAATTAGAATTAATTGGCTGCAAACATGGAACGCCTGACGAATATCTATGTCTGCTAAAAGTATCCACTCAGGTTTATTCTTTTTAGAAAGAAAGAGAGCTGCCCTTGCGCCTTGCTTGCCTCTTCTGCAGTTTTGCAACTTTTTTTTGTTGTGACTCAGCGCACGTAAACCAGCATGTGGTGGAGACTCTACGGGCTAATAAAATCTCCATTTCTCTCAATAAAAGGATAATCTTTTTTTTGGCGACATTTAATACTATGCACATTTAAATCTTTTCAATATGCATTAAATAAACATGAAAAAAAATAGTTTTTATCCAGTCCATACGTGACGCTATACAGCAGGAAAAAAACATTTGTTCAAAAAGTGGAAAACAAACACTAATATAAGTAGATGTGACATGCCCATAAAAATAATCAAAGACTTGTTTCATTTTTTTTCATCTCTCGGTCTCGCACTCTTCTGCTTGCATTCAACTCTTTTTTTTCTCTTCATTTTTTTGAGAATCTACTCCTCGGCTTATCATAACTTTATGCAGAGGAACAGGCAACGACAACTTCACTTGACAGATTTATACTACTCTATGGGATGTGAACAAGTTTTAGGTGTAAAAAATCTTTTATAGCGATCACACCACACCAACGTTGGAGGCTGCCCTGTAGGTATTTTTAGTTAAAAAAATTTTTTTCAGTTTCCGTCACGGAGTACGTGGCTGTGCATTTTCCGTAAGTGATTTGCGCTAACCTCGCATAATATTTAGCGGTGGTGGTTCTGCTGCTGCTGCTAGCAGATAGTAACACGAGAGCACTTGAAAATTTAGAAATAAAAAGTTCAAGTATACTTTTCCATCTAAATTCATTCAGCAGCACCAGTGCCAGTATTCATTCTAACATTTTGCTGCTGTTTTATTGACAGTAAATCTGCACAGAATAATTTTTTTGGCTTGTTGCTGTTGCTGGAAATAGTTTATATCTTAAATAGATACGTAGCCATACGGTACAATCTCTCCTGCAAAAAAAAATTGCTTCTGGTGAATTATCCCTACTTAACATTTCAAAGGATTGGTATGAATGGAGAGTATTTTGTTACGCTAAACGATATTTACACTTAAATGCTCAATTTGAGACTGTTCGTGGAAAAGCTCATTGATTTGCATGGACTTTTAAAGAGGAAAAATATGCAACATTGCTCATCCCTCTCATTTTAGTAGATTTCAATGCAAAAGCACAGAAGGAAAAAATTGCAACTTGAGTCAGTTTTTGTTTTTGACGCTTGGCAGATTTTTTTCCATGAATTTTTTTTTCATTCCTTCCAGACCAACAGATAACGTGAATGTAGGGCAGATAAACATTAAATAGAAAATGGATATGAGCTGAGGCTTGAAAAGTGTTTACATGATTTTTTGATTCCTTGACTGAGCACCTTCCCTATAGCTTTCCTTTTATTTTCACTTCTCTCTTTAAACAACAAACACCCAAAAGATTACTTTTAGGCTAAGCGGATTCTTGTTGAAAAAAAAAATTGTCCTTTTCAGACTCATTACATCCTAATACAATATGGAAAGTGCTGCTTTTCGCCAAAAAGAAAACAAAATTCTTGGGAAAGGTGTGCTTGTTATTTTTGAATTAGCTTTGGCGAAAGTTTTACTGAGACTTCTCAACAAACTTTGCTTGGGGCTACCGTCACACTAACACGAGCGTGACCTTGTGTAAGTAGGTATATGGCTAAACTATATGGCAAAGTCTATATAGCTGCTTCCGTTTGTTGCTATTGTTGTTTCCTGAAAATTTTTTTTCGCCTACTCCTCAAGCAAAAGAAAATCTTTTTTTTCCTTAGTAAGTACTTCAACACGATCCATTACAAATCCGTGCGTAACTCCTCCCCACGTAGAAAGTTTTGTGTAACGAGGGAAAACTAACAGACGTACGTGAAAAAGCAAACTCCGTGAAAAAACTAACTTCATCCTGTGAAGCCTATTTTTTGTGATGTACGCCTAAGAAAAACAGAGGGCAATTCTCGTACAAGAGCTATTTAAACATAATCATGTTCTCACACTGGAAGTGTAAGTCTTGTAGTAAAAAGTGCATATCCTTCTCCAAACAAGAGAACGTCTTTTTTTATGCTGGCTGAGCGCTTACATTATTATTTTCATGAATTGAACCAGCTTTCCTTTCCTTGACATTCTGCACACATTTTTGTGACATGCCAGATGTAGTCGATCTCTCAGAGTGGAATTTTTTTTTCTGGCAGACTAACCTCCTGCAACTGGTCGCTCGTTAGCTACTTGACCTTTACGCTGTTGAAGGGGAGTTATGAAACTTATGTGCGGCTAACGGTCAAAAAAGGGTAACAAAAGAGAGAAAGAGTTTCTTTTACTCGCGGCAGGAAGTTAGGTAAAAAAAAGTAATTGTGCAACAGTTTACCTTATAATAGCAGAGAAAACGGAAACGTTTCCAATTGCTGAGATGATCATAAGCATCGAGTAAATTATGATGGCGAGGCGGTGTCCTTCATTGAACTGCATGTCAATTGGTAGCGTGCCATTTGTGAAGTTGTGACTGGAAATTGTTGAACTATCACTGTCCACATCAATCGGTGTGGCATATGTGCCGAATGGATTAGTTGAGTTGGGCGTCTCAAATAAGTTGGGTAATGAGGAAGGGAGCATTTTACCGAGAAAATCGGCTTGATGATGGTGGCTGTCAACAGACTTGTCTTTGAAGTTGAGTAAAGTGGTGTTATTAAATGGTAAGACCACTCCCAAACTCGTCGAGGAGTTGTAGTAGGTGCTGTCCCTCTCCCAGTCCATGTCATTGACGTGGTGGATATTGGACGTTTCGGAAGTGACTGGCTCCATCCTGCCTCAGTATTTTATTTTTTGCAAGTAGTTAAAAAGAAAATCTTTCAATGACAATGATTAAGTATAAAAAAGAAAATGCTGTTAGGTGCCGAGTCTTTCAAAACTGTTCCACTTTTAGCCTTTTAAGTTTTAGCCTTGCACCATGCACCCACACCATGTCCCCGCCACATTTAGAAATTAGAGATAAAATTGGCAAGCTAATCGGCCCACTGCACACACTTTTGTTGTCCTTGCAAAACTTATTTCTTACTCGGATACTGTTTCTATTTGCGAACACGTTATTTACACAGTTTCAAAAGTTGAGAAGCTGCAACTGGACAAATTAAGTCTGTGAACAGAAGAAAATTCACGCTACGTTTAATTGAGTGCTCACTCCCCCATCGGGAGTGTCCTTTTTGACGGGCTCACTCAATTTTATTAGTTCGAAGAGTGTGACTGTGCAGTCCCACTCCATTTACAAAAGACTAATAAGAAAGGACCTTACACACATACAGAAAAGGATGCCGGTTCACACAAGAAAATTTTTTAAAGATGAAATGACTTTTTGTCACTCATAATTACACTTGTGATCGTCCCCCTTCACACATTCTCCTTTCATCTCCTTTGTTCCTTTTTCATGAAAAAAATAAATTTTGCCTTCATGGAATTTTTTTGTTCCCGGTTCCTCCTTCAATCAGTTCCACTCACACTATAGTTTGCACTAGAGCAAAAACATTTTTTTTACTGGAAGTTCCGCTCCAGAAGAATTTAAGTCAGCTACCTATTTAAATAATAGTCTTGAAGTGAGTGCTGAACAAAAAAGTCTGAAATTCCCAAGTTCTCTTTTTATTACCGCTCACCCCTTTCTGCAAAGGGATATAATTGAAAGGAAGGAAATCCCGCAAGTAACATCCCAATTTTGACGAAGACATCAACGTCAATAGACCTAGACCAGTTAGAAGGATAGAACACGCAATCAAATAATGCAAGCTTTTTCTTCCTTTTTTACTTCCCGTCCCATCGAAACTTGTTATGCAGAGAGAACCTATATTGGTAGCACTGCGGAATTTACTTTGTTTGGGCGTCCCTAGTCAATATCAATATCAACAAGATTGTCTATGTAGCGACTGCGTTTGCGACATCGACCTTTCCCCACTTCCTCGGAATTTAATTGGGGACGAATAGCAAACTTATTTTGTAAGGTTTTTTGGACCAGTCTCCAATTTAAATTGATTTCACGAGTAACAACACATCACTTCTTGGAATAAGTAATTTCAAGTTGACAGCCTTGATCCTCCATTCACCATTGGGGAACTAGTTACAATTTTATTTACTTTTGCATAAAAGCACAGAATAGAAATTGAGTCAAAGAAAATAGCGAACAGTGTATCTTTTTTTTGAGGGTTTTTCTCACTGTGCCCCGTTACACCCAACAAGCACCCTTTTACATTTCCTTTTAATGAAACCGGAGAAAGGATATTTCCTGTGGGTGGATACAGATCCAATAAAGTGAAAGCTGACAGTCTGAGAGTAAAAAAAGGGTTTGTGGACTGGAAGCATGCAATCACCTTTTGTGCTGGAAGGCTATGGAGAGACTGAGAAAAGATGAGAAGAGCCAGACCCGCAGCTCAGAGCGCTGCACTGCACGAACAACTTCGGCTCGCTTTATGCTCTATACCTATACTCCCTGCTATTTACCTCTTTATTCCCGTTCTCCATCAGTAGAGAAAAAAAACTGTAATAAGTGCATGTCCCAGTGCTGTAATATCCAGCACGTCCTGGCAAAAGAGATATTATATTCCTGTTGCATGACTCCTCACTATAGTAGTGAGATGGGAACGGGAACTTTAGGCAAACAAAAAATGGAGTGATAAAAACACGAGAGTGTGATGTTCCCCTCTACTCACGCTGAAAGGCGGAAAACACGAGTCAATTGAAAAAATGTCTATTTTGAGCCGTTCAGCGTGATAAAAGAGAAAGAGATAGACAAGTGCATACATTAAAAATGTGGGGAGGAGGGCTTCAAATTCCATCGATGTTTGAGT
>JAHZND010001787.1:0-12502 GCA_027744115.1 Acrocyrtus sp. NNG-2020 | reverse complement strand
GTTTGCAATCCGGGATACAGACTGGGACCGACTGGGAAGCACTGCGTGGACATTAATGAATGCGACCAGCATCCGTGTCAGGGTGGACGCTGTGTCAACACGAAGGGCAGCTATAAGTGCGAGTGCCTTCCTGGATTTACCATAGGTCCGGACGGGAGAACTTGCCTGGACACGCAGAAGGATATTTGCTATGCCCAGTTCAAGGATGGATTGTGTACTGGACCGAGTAGTACACCCGTGCCGAGGTCGACTTGCTGCTGTTGCACTGTTGTACTGGGTCAGCCGATGGCGTGGGGTACTCCTTGTAGATCGTGTCCGATGCCGGGATCGCCAGAGTTTGACATTTTATGCCCGCATGGAGCTGGAATGACTCATAATGGAGATGACATCAATGAATGCGCCCAGAATCCGAACATTTGCGTGCATGGAACGTGCGAAAATTTACTTGGAACTTATCGCTGCATGTAATTCCTTAGAATTTGTTGTAAAATTCATCTACTTGATAGCTCTTTGATGACTTTATAGTTTATTTTTAAATTTTAAGTTGCGACCACGGATATCAGGTGGATCCTTCGGGGAAGACTTGCTTGGATGTAAATGAGTGCGAAATTGATGGGCTAATTTGTGGCGGAGGGCAATGCAAAAATACGCTGGGAAGTTTTCAGTGTATATGCCCGACTGGAACACAGTATGATCCTAGAACGCAAGTTTGCCAGGATATCGATGAATGTCGGGATCCTTCTCAGGATACTTGCAATAATGGATTATGCGTTAGTTTAATGCATGGGATTTTCCAGTTTTATTTTCTGAAAATGTTTCCGAAAATTTACAAAAATAATTTGTTTTGCAGGTGAATACAATTGGCAGCTTTGAGTGTAGATGTGATGAAGGATATGTACTGGACATTAGTGGAAGAATTTGTATTGATAATAGAAGAGGATCCTGCTGGACTAAGGCTGTGGCTGGGAAGTGTGAAGGGAACCTGAAGAAACCGATGTTGCGACAGGAGTGCTGCTGCTCGGTGGGAAAAGCGTGGGGAAGTCCTTGTGAAGTTTGTGATCCTCGGCTATGTGAATGTCCACCTGGTTACACGAAGTTAGATGGAAAAACTTGTTCGGATATAAATGAGTGTGATCTTCATCCTGGAATTTGCCAGGGAGGAGGAACTTGCGTGAATACGGAGGGCTCCTTTACATGCACGTTTATACGAAACTGGACGGAAAAACTTGTTCGGATATAAATGAGTGTGATCTTCATCCTGGAATTTGCCAGGGAGGAGGAACTTGCGTGAATACGGAGGGCTCCTTTACATGCACGTAAGTTAAATGCTTGTGTATTACAATTTAAATGAGCAAACTGATTAATTTGACAAAACGTTTAGATGCCCACCTGGACTGGAACTGGAAGCAGGTGGGACAAAGTGCGTTGACAACAGAGAGGAGCTTTGCTATATGCAGCTGAAGCACGGAATCTGTACGCGACCTCTGGACGGCTTGTACTTAAGGGCAGATTGTTGCTGCACTGTGGGTCGCGCTTGGGGTCGGGAATGTCTTCCCTGTCCACGTTCTGGAAGNAAGCCATGCAGCAACTATGTCCAAGAGGAATGGGATCCACGGGAAGAAGAGATATAAACGAGTGCACAATGATTCCCGGCCTGTGTGAAAATGGTCGCTGCCGAAATACAGTTGGTTCTTACACCTGCCGCTGCAATCAAGGATTTGCGTTGGACGAAGACGGAATAAAATGTATTGATATTGACGAGTGCTCCATTATGGCGGGAGTTTGTGGAAATGGAACATGCCAGAATATCCCAGGTAGCTTCACCTGCGCTTGTGAAATTGGCTACGAGACAACAATGATGATGCAAACTTGTATGGATGTCGATGAGTGTCAAAGGACTCCGGGGCTTTGTAGAGGAGGGCGATGTCTAAACACTCCGGGTAGCTTCCGGTGTGAATGTCCTCCAGGGCTGGAGCTCACCCCAGACAAAAAGGAATGCAAAGATATTGATGAATGCTCGAGGACATCAGGAATTTGCTCGAATGGAGTGTGCGAGAACATGATGGGAACTTATCAGTGCGTGTGCATGTGTAAGTTCTGCATGAAGCCATTTTTAATTTTCTTTAAAAATTGCGATATACTTTTTACAATTTTTCGATATCCAGTGTGCTTGTGACGCCGGATTTGAAGGTGATGGTAACACCTGCCAGGATATAGACGAGTGCTCCAACAACCCAAATCTTTGTGAAAACGGACAATGCCTTAATCATCCTGGATCTTTCCGTTGTGAATGCGACATGGGATTGTAAGTCATATTACAGTAATCTACTGTTCTCCATGTTTCAAAACACTAAAGAATACGTATGTAACTATACTTTGTTAGCATGAATCCTGATGATGATGACCACTCTTGTGTGGACATTGACGAGTGCGGAATGTTCCACCATTTGTGTGTTTATGGAAGATGCGAAAATATTCATGGCATGTTCCGATGCATTTGTAACAAGGGATACCAGCTAGATTTGGTAACACTTGCCAGGATATAGACGAGTGCTCCAACAACCCAAATCTTTGTGAAAACGGACAATGCCTTAATCATCCTGGATCTTTCCGTTGTGAATGCGACATGGGATTGTAAGTCACATTACAGTAATCTACTGTTCTTCATGTTTCAAAACACTAAAGAATACGTATGTACATGTACTTTGTTAGCATGAATCCCGATGATGATGACCACTCTTGTGTGGACATTGACGAGTGCGGAATGTTCCACCATTTGTGTGTTTATGGAAGATGCGAAAATATTCATGGCATGTTCCGATGCATTTGTAACAAAGGATACCAGCTAGACTCAACTGGAGGAAACTGCACGGATATTAACGAGTGCGAAAATCCACATTCTTGCCTGTACGGAACTTGCATAAATACGCAGGGACATTATACCTGTCAATGTCCGCCAAATTATGAGCTTACCGAACCTGGAAACGCTTGTGTGGGTAGGTTACGAGTGGAATAAATAGTTTTCAGGGCATAATTATCGTATTTTTACTTTATGTAACGTCTGAATTTTATTTTAAGACAAAAGAAAAAGTCAGTGTTATATCGATGGCGGAGACGACTTTTTGGGCTCGAATAATCGTGGAAGAAGACCCTTCGGCAGTGGATTTAGTGTTGGGGCAAGGAGAGAGTGTGCAAGGCCTATTGGGGAACTAATGACGAGAGCAACTTGCTGCTGTTCAGTGGGAAATGCGTGGGGGCCACTTTGCGAAGTTTGTCCTGCCCCGAGCTCCGACGAGCATAACATTTTATGCGCTGGTGGAAACGGTTTTAGGCCTAATGAGGGCACGGTAAATTTAAATGTGATACTCGCTTTTCACTATTATGGTTATGGTATACTTTATTGGAGAGGCGAGTGCCGTAACATGATTAAAAGCTAAAGATACATAATACGTAATTGTGCATGAGTGTGTGGGAGGAGAAAATGTGAAATGATCTTGTTTGAACTATACAACCGGGTTGGAATGCTGACCAGGTAGTTCTTGAGGATATTGACGAGTGTGATGAAATGATGCATATCTGTGACCACGGGAAGTGTACGAATACATTTGGCAGCTTTATGTGCACCTGCAATCCTGGATATCGGCTGGACACATCGAAAGCCATGTGCATCGGTACATACCAATCTTTTATGAAATTAGAGCAGATCGCAGATATGTATCTATCATGAAGTAAGTAATATGGATAATATTTTTTTATATTTTCGGCGTTTAACTTAGACATAAATGAGTGCATCGAAGAGCCTGGAGTGTGTGGTGTTGGACAGTGCGTAAATGACGACGGCGGATTCCACTGCATATGCCCAGACGGTTACCAGCCATTGCCCAACCAAAGTGAGTCTACATTTGTCACAAATTGTAGCTCATTCAAAATCCTTATCAATACTCTAAAGAATAACTTTTAATATTAACTCAGAGGAGTGCGTGGACATGAGAAAGGAAATCTGCTACCTGGAATTTAATACAACAAGCTTAAAATGTTAATCGTTATCAATACTCTAAAGAATAACTTTTAATATTAACTCAGAGGAGTGCGTGGACATGAGAAAGGAAATCTGCTACCTGGAATTTAATACAACAAGCTTAAAATGTGGACATGCAATGCACCAACCTCAAACAAGGATGGTGTGCTGTTGTAGCATGGGAGCAGCGTGGGGCGATGCCTGTCTTCCTTGCCCGAAGCAGTTCACACGTTAGCATATAAAGCATTCAAAAAATTTCGAAATATAAGAAAATTCATCATTGCGGTTTAATGGTAGCCTTAACTTTTATTTATATTTAGCGGAGTATACCACCTTATGCGGAGCAACTCCTAGGATCCGTCATAAATCCTATGACAGGACAGCCCGAGCAAATAGATGAGTGTGCTATGATGCCCGGCCTGTGCAGGAATGGCGCTTGTGTCGACACCAAAACAGGATTCCGCTGTGACTGTTACAGAGGATTTATCTACAACGAAGCAACGCACTCCTGCATCGGTACGAGAGTTGAAAAGCTCAGCAAAAAATATGCTAAATGCAAACAATTTTTTTTTTCATTCAATTCTGCAGAATTACCAAAATAGACTTGAAATTTTTTTTACAGATGATAACGAGTGCAGCCGTAGTCCCAGCCCATGCAATGGAAACGCTCAGTGTCTAAACATTCCAGGAAGCTTTGAGTGTCGGTGTCCGGAAGGATACAGACTAGATCATAGTCAGCGAGGCTGTTTAGGTAATTTGCTACAGATGAGAGAGAAAAAATTCTTTCCGGGAAATCAAAACACAAAATTTGTTTTCATTCCGAGGAACACGCGTAGGCTGTAGCTGTAACAATTTTTTTTCTGTCAACTGGTGAAAAGCCGACTGTGATAATTAGCTCGATCTCCCTTCCAGATATAAACGAGTGTGCGGAAAGACAGGGGATTTGTAGCTACGGGGAGTGCAACAACTTCCAGGGCAGCTTTCAGTGCATCTGTCGGAATGGATTTGCCCTTACACCAACCCGAGACTCTTGCATTGATGTGGACGAGTGCCAGCGGAATCCCACAATTTGTAATAATGGCACGTGCATAAACACCCTCGGTAGCTACAAATGTATGTGTCATGGAGGCTTTAAGCTAAGCCCAAATAATGACTGTGAGGACATGGACGAGTGTCAAATGATGTTGGGGGCTTGTCGCAACGGAAGATGTAGGAACACTGTGGGCTCCTTCACTTGTCAATGCGCGGACGGTTACTCGCTCACCCCAGATGGGCATAACTGCCGGGACATAAATGAGTGTGACGAGGTTCCGAACACTTGTTCGAAACCGGGGACGTGTCATAACATCATGGGTCTCTTATATTTGCAGCTGTCCCCCGGGATATGAGTTGTCCACTGATGGGAACTTCTGCCGAGGCTTGTTATTTACTACCCAAATTAATTTCAGACTATAACTCCAGCCAACTGAGAATTTCAGAATGCGTTTTTACAATGGCTTTGTTTTTGCTAATTTTTTTACTTGCAGATATTAACGAATGCCAACTCAATGTAAATTTGTGTACTGATGGAGTGTGTATAAATACGGATGGAGGCTTTATCTGCCAATGTCCAGAGAACTATGTGCTAAGTCCGGATGGGAAGAAGTGTGTAGATGTAAGGCAAGATTTATGTTACGATGGACTCCTCGGTGGCCTATCTGTGGGTCGACCTGGAGTGTGTACAAAGGCCCGGAGGGGATATGTCACCAGAATGAGTTGCTGCTGTACAGGGGGAAAGGCGTGGGGATCTTCTTGCGAATCCTGTCCTCAAATTGGCTCCAGTACGATTACCTTTCTGGATTTAGCTGATCGGGAAAATAAACTAAAAATTATTTTGCTCATTTTTTAAAAAACATTTTTTAACTTTGAAGGGGAAATGCAAAAACTGTGTCCGAGTGGGTTTGGACGGGGTGACGAAGGTGAAGACTTGGATGAGTGTGCTATCCGACTAGATGTTTGCGATGGGGGTGAGTGTGTCAACACAGATGGTTCATTTCGCTGCGAGTGTCCTCAAGGATATGTGCTTGACTCGTCCGGGAACAAGTGCATTGGTGAGTGGCTACGCAAACAAAAATAGTGGAGGAGTGCACTCCACAAAATCCACTTCTCCGAATGGCATTCTAATTCTCGCACCTTTCTGTGGGCAGATGAGAACGAGTGCATCACGGGAAATGCATGCGGGAACGGGACCTGCTTCAATGTTGAGGGTGGATTTGAGTGTGCTTGTGCAGATGGTTTTGCTCCCGGCCCCAACCAGGTTTGTGAGGATGTTGATGAGTGTCGGGAGCGAAGTCATCAGTGTGCCTTCCGTTGTCATAATACTGTAGGATCGTACAAGTGTGCTTGTTCCATACGGCTACGTTCTAGCTCCGGATGGAAGGCATTGTACCGATCTGGATGAGTGTTCTACTCCAGCGAACAACTGCAAATTCATGTGTAAAAATTTGATTGGGAGCTTCATGTGGTGTGTTTTCTAGTTTCAACTCCAATAACTACTCCATAAACAACTCCTGGAAATGCGTGAATTATTGATTATAATGCTTTCCTTTCTCCTAAAAAGCGTATGTCCTGACGGATATCAGCAAATAGGAAGTGGGGATGACTGTAGGGACATTAATGAGTGCTCTGTGGAAGGCGGGCTATGCCATAACGGGAGATGCATTAACACACCGGGATCGTACAGATGTGAGTGCTTTGAGGGATTTGAGCCTTCTTCCGACTTTGCCAAATGCATTGGTAAGTGTGAATTGACATTTGTAATATAAAATCAGAATCAAAAAGTCCTAAAATAAAAAAAAAACAAATTTAACTGAATTAAATTTGATCTGATTTCTAATCAGACCGACGGCAAGGATTTTGCTTCCGTCAGCTTGTTGGAGGGCAATGCATTACGAGAGATACGTCAGCCACGCTTAGTCGGACGACTAAGGTGGACTGCTGTTGTACGATGGGTGCAGCATGGGGACCTCGTTGTGAGCGATGTCCTCAGCCTGGCACGCCAGCACACAAAGAGTTATGTTTGGAGGCTGGCTATTCGATTGATGGGACAGGTGAAAATGAAAACGATCAAAATCTCATTTTGCCCCAATCAAAAAAAGTTACTTCAATTTAGCCTTACCCTAAAATTCAATCTTACCCTAAAATATTTAGATATTGATGAGTGCTCCATTCTTCCTGATCTCTGCAAGCACGGCACCTGCATCAACACTCTGGGCTCTTATCGATGCATTTGCAACAAAGGATTTAAGGTGGACTCATCTGGAACGCATTGCATTGGTATAACTGATACAATCTGATTAAGTTTCCTTAAAATAATGTGAAATTTCTATTAATCATGTCCCCTGCATACTTTTGAACAGATGTAAACGAGTGTGAGCTCATACCAAAGGTATGTCAACACAACTGTGAGAACACCCAGGGCAGTTTCATCTGTACGGTAAGTTTACGCCATAGAAATTCCTGGTATTCCCATTCCCATAAAATTATACTGAAATACTGAAATATGAGCATCTCGATCTGAATTTTTGGCCAGTGTCCAAACGGCTACACTCTCTCCAGTGACGGGATCACTTGTAAGGACGTGGATGAGTGTGCTTCAGGCCGTCATGGATGTCAACATGAGTGCGTGAACACGCAAGGCAGCTATAAGTGTGCTTGTGCGAAAGGATTTAGTCAAGTTGGTGATCAGTGCTTAGGTACAACAAACATGAAAAAAGTCAAAACCCTTTCTATGTCCTAAGTCTTAATCACTATAAACCATTTCAGCCTTTACAAGATATTCCAATTTTGTTATGATTTGGTAGATATAAATGAGTGCTCTGAACAAGGTGGAATTTGTCCCCCACCTGGAACATGCGTGAGTATTAACCCTTTTTTAGAATTTTACTTCGGACTTCTGTTCTGTTATGAGTGAGTCTGCTTTTTTCAGATTAATACGATGGGCAGCTATAAATGTATTTGTCCGCGAGGATTCCATACAGATCCAAGTGGAACAATGTGCTTGGATGCAGATGAATGTACAGACGACTCCAGATGCCAACATGGATGCCAGGTTGGAAAAAGTTGCAAAATCTAAATAAACTTGAAAATATACAGTGCACATCCGCTTTTAACTGGAAAGCTATTTAGAGCGGAAACAAAATGTTGCGCTAATTGACATCGACTTCCTTTCTCCAAATTTAGAATGTGGTGGGTGGCTACCGATGTGCATGTCCTGAAGGATATACTCAGCACTACTACTACAACCAGTGTGTTGATGAGGACGAGTGCACAAATGGAGCTTGTGGAAGTGCCTCTTGCCAGAATACCGTTGGCAGCTTTAAATGTCAATGCCCGGACGGCTACCAGTTTGACAATATTCTTCTTATCTGCGTTCAAGTAAAAATCTTTCTATCTTTCCAAGGACAAAAACGGACACATGACTAACCAAAGCTGCAGCACTTACAATTATTTTTTTTTAAATTTAAATGTATTTTTTAACAGATGAGCAGTAACTGCGTTGGAAGTCCGTGCGCTTTCGGCTGCATTTTCTTACGGGCAGGACGGATTCATTTGTGGATGTCCAGCAGGCTACCACAGAATAGGACAGGGACATTGTCTGTCTACAATTACCCCACCTGCGTACGGTGGCTACGATATAGAAGATCCATCTCTAACATCAGAAGGAACTGACAAATTCATTTCTACAGAAGGTTGCTTCTCCTGCAAGGTAAAAAACTATGCTTTTTTAGCGTAGAAGCATAAAATGAGTGATTTCTTCTCTTGCTCAAAAACGGTGTGGTGATGCTTATGCAGGTGGGTCAGGCTAGCAGATCAGGCCGCGGACGGAGATCTATCTCGGAATCCCCCAGCAATAACTACACTCTCGGAATGAGCTCGTCCTTAGTACACGTCAACAGCGTACATCATAAAGAGCTAGATGACCAGCTAATCCTGATGGTGCCGATGGACCATACCAAGCCAAAGTTCAGAATACTTAGGCTGCAGCCTTCCCTCAAACAATTGGTGCGTTTCTGGGATTTAATGAGCCCTTATTTTTATGTGCCATTGAGTTGTAATTTTTGTTTTATGTTTGCAATTTTTTATAGGTTCGTATGCGCTACGTAATTATCTCAGGTAATGTGGATGGAGTACTGGAAATAAATCACGACGAGGTTCCAGCCTCGCTCCACTTCCGAAGAAAAATTCGTCAACCTCGCACCTACGATCTGGAAATAATTGGATATAGCACGGATCCGCAAATTTATCATTTTAGTAGGAAAGACCCATTTACACTTAGACTACGACTAATTATCACCAATTAAGCGTTGTTTTTCATAATGTAGTAATCCAATTTTTTTTTTCAATTATGAACGGTACATAAAATATATATAGTATTTTGATACTCACTTAACTCCATCCAGCCAAAAAAAAATTAAAAAACATCACAAAGTCTTCACCTTCGTCACATATACCCCAACAAATCTCCCCAGCTAATTTACTTAACTAAAACTAATTTTTATAAACTATTGAAAGTTTATTCTAGGAAATTTTTAAAATTTGTTTTGTAATTTACATACTAATGATCTTACCTTGTCCTAGTTGTAAAATCTAATTAACTATTAACTGCTTGAAAAAAATTAGTTTATCATATTTCAATTAAGGAGAAATCAGGTAGGTTATGGCATCGACATGCTGCTAGCTTTATTTTGAAAACTACACTTTTTGAGGGAACACAGATGGGACCACAGTATCTTAAAATGGAGAGCTTCCTGTAATAACAAAAGAAACTAATAAATTAATACTTTTATAAGGTAATTATTAAGATAGGTAATCTTAAAGTGAAGGTATTATGTAGTATCCCCGCTTAAAAAGTGTCTGCATAGCATAGGTACATAATTAAACTTCGTATTGAACACTGCCGTTTTACTTAAATATTTTATTTATAGGTGAGCAAACACTTGTATGTTTTATTTACTATTTTAACAACTAACTTAACTTTTATTAGCTCGACCTTAACCAGAACTATAATATAAAAATGTAATATAAACTGCCATCAAAATAATTTAATCCATTCTATGTAAAAAAAACAATTCGTGAATAAAAATAAAATTACGTGGAAAAAATGTCTTTCTTACTCCGTTTGGAAAAACAAGCTTGAAAAAGTGAGAAAAAGTAGTAAACGTGCTAAAAGGAAAATGGGATATTCCCAATTAGAATTCCGTCCACTTTTGCTATTTACTGCTGCTTCACTGCAAAGTTTCTACATGGCTATCATTTTATCAAGTCATATCATATCACTCGTATCTGATTGCTTCCTGTTATGCCATGATCATCTCATCTCATCATCATCATACCTTCCTCATCAGATGCGCGCAATAAGATGTCAGATTAGGTAGCAAGGTAAGGAAGATTATGATGATGCTAGTGCCAAATGAAAGAAGCGAAAGCACTGCACTATACCTATTTACCGAGAAATCGTAGAGATTGTTCGCTGTTACAATCCATATCCTCTTGCCTCGCTTCGCACTTCCACGAACTTGTGTAATTTTCTTACCTGCGATTTCCAGCAATTTCTAGGCAATGGATGTTTAATCAAGGACATACCACACCGACATCAGCAACAATAACCAATATAAAGTAAAAGATTTATTACTTAGCATGGGGATAAATGAGACTTTGTAAGGAATGCATTATTTGACTAATTTTTCGCGATGACATTTCAACTCGAAATAACCACCTTCCTTGTCAGGACATTACTTCTCGGTGTACTGCATCATCCAGAGAGTGGAACATGCGATATCTTTAAATTAGGTATAATTAATAGCTAGTTTTTAGTAATATTTAACGACGTTTAACTTCCAAAAAAACAACAAACCCTTGAACTCTTCTTGGCAGTTGCTATTTCCCAGTCAGTGAAAGGCGTGGGCGTTTACCCGGTCCAGTTCATGTTTCTAGTTGACTTTGTCCATTTGTTACTTTCTGGCAATTTTACTATTATATATAATTATATGCTGCGCAAATATATGGAAGTGCTGGAGAAAATATATAATTTGCAGTTTACTCGAACAGGTTTAATGAGGACAATTCCGTTTCCGATGTTGTAGTTGTAGGGCATAGGGTACGTTCCAATGCAAACATACCTACATATATGCGACCTCACTATTAAATGTCAAGCCAATCCCTGTAAATAGGCTTGTCATCAGAAAATAATTGCGCGACTGTCTCATTTCCTAATTCAATTACAAAAATAGCTTTTTTTAGTATAAATCTTGTCACCGTGTGCAGAGTTCTGAGCTCGCCTTGCTTGAAAAAATAGTGTCTGAGCTCTGCAAACAAGCCAATAATAAAATATTTACATTTTTCTGTTGTTTATTTGATAAGTACAAGAATAAATTGGAATAAAACGCAGTTTGCAGTTAATTCCTGTTTGTTCCCAATGAACCCCTAAATGGAATTATCTAACTGCCTGCGAATCAATGTTATCTCAAATTTACAAAAATTATTCCTTACTCCCGCAACATAATTTTCCACCCTTTTTCTATTTTCATCATAAGTTTTCCATCACTTGTGTAGCATTTGTAATTTTTCCTTAATGAGGAAAAATATTTGAGAAAATGAGAATGAAAAGGAGATAAAAAACTAAATGGAAATGTTGTCAATACAGTATTTAATGTTATAAAAAGGGGACAAGGGGTTCTACAAACAGTCTTACAAATCTAAACTTACTGGAAGCATTACCCAAAGCTCTCGTTGTTCCTATTCTTCGTTGTGAAGGAGAGACGAGAGCGTAATATCTAAATGCACCTGTTTGTTATGCCAACAATTAATTCCTTTTATTCTCATCAAATCATATTTACACAGCAGACTAATCTCACACCAGGCTGATCGCACGCCATCGCTCTTCTTAAACTAACAAACTAATAAATGGGAACGGCTACCTACAACAGATCACACCACCACTTCATCTCACCTGAGTTATTAAATGAATATTTTATTTTTAAGCATATTATAAACGCTGCTTTTTACATGTTAGCATGTTTAATTCAAAAATAAAGAGGAACAAACAATTATTTGATGCACGTAAGAAAGCATTATTTATAGCAAAGACATTTGACGCCGACGCGTTAATCCTTGTGGTAGGTAGTAGTCTCAATTGAGAGTGACAGTTTCCTGCTTTCTCCGAAGCTTTTTCTCTCGCAATTTCCTCATCATCCTCTTTTTCAAGAGTAATAGATTTGCGTAGTTAGAAAAACGGAAAACAATTCCCAGAAAGGGCTCCTTTTCTTCCCAGATTTTTACCTATTCCATAAATAATTCTTTCATAACGCTGATTTATTCTATTCGATTCGTACCAATAATGAGCTCTTCTATACCGGAGACAAGTGAACAAAAGAAAAAGCTCATCCTCTTCTGATGTGATGACAGTTGTGGGCAGTGGTAAATCTTATGCAGAGTTCCAAAGAT
>JAHZND010001786.1:0-12081 GCA_027744115.1 Acrocyrtus sp. NNG-2020 | reverse complement strand
AGATTATACCGTGACGACACAAGAGGTATTACCGAAAAGGTTGTTGTACGCTCCGCTCAATTCAGCTCAATATAGCAAAAGCAGACATCTGCTCATTTCTTCACCTTTTTTATTATTATGCATGTATGATACTTGCTTTGCTTTTTTGCTGGCCTAAAGGCGGCCACGTTACGTTCCAAACTCTAAAGCAGAAGACCATAGGAGATTGTGGAACAAATTTAGTAAAAAAAATGCATGCATGAAAGATGTTTTTTACAGAATACAAAACGTATAATAATATGATGCGAATGCGAATTGCGATGCAATATAGGAATAGGATATCGAATACCGATACATGGTGAGTAAAAAAATACCGTCTTTAGGAACAGAACAAGCAAGGGATGATTGGGAAACAAACGAGGACTGCTGCACTGGGATTTTTTCATAGTGTGAACAGGATATCTTCCTCTGTCGTCGCTCATATGATAGGGGTTTTGCAGGAGGAAAATATTCCCCTCTTTTGCTGTTTGATTTTTTGAAGGTTTTTAGTTGGTGGCTGGGTGGGATGGGAATGATGGGATGGCTTATTTGATGCAATGCTTTTTATACGTACTTGTGACGGTCCCGGTCCCCATGTATTATCCGTACATTTGTTTGTAGTAAGAACGAGAAGACACTTTGTTGTAACGGTCAAATTTTTCTTGCTTTCTTTTCATATGGAAATGAATGGGAATGGGACTGAAGAAGGACTTGTGTTGGGGTGACTGTGGGAATGTGAAACAGGCAGAAGGCACTCTCCTTCATCAACAAGCAGTAATAATAACCTAAAATGGGGAGATAAATGTGTCTGTTGCATAGTTTTGTGCGGAAAGTTTTTCTAGTTTTAGAACATTCCAATAAGTATAACTGTATGAAATTTGTAGGTTTTTTAAGTAGGTAGGGCAGACTTATCACTTTTGTAGCCCGGTAAACTTCACTCGATAGGGCTCTCTCTGTTCTTAATAAACTAAAGTATTTACAGGAATTCATTTTTTCATGGATGCATGGTGCATTGTTCTTAAGAAAGAGACGCAGACGTGTCGGAATTCGAGAGGGAAGTAACCACTGCTCAACATTTTTCAGTGACTTTTAAAAACGTTTTGACTTAGGATTCGACTCCAGCCTCGGTAAGAAATCTAAACTTTAGCATTGGGGTTATCGGGTAATGATTAGTTTTATTATTACATATTACATCTAATTGGCTATCCAGTTGATATGCATCAAGAAGACCAAGAATAATCCTAATCCTACAATTACAGTTACATTAGCAAAATACTAAATCAAATGGAATGACTGATTTAAGATTTGAACTTGCGACAGCGACATAATCAATAACAAAGACGGAAGTGTGAGAGTTAGGTTAACATCCCGCTTCACTATGATCAATGATCTAATCACCAGGACTACAGTTGCTATAACCACACCCTTATCAGAGCAGAGCGCTCTCATTAGCTTTAGAAATTAAAAGTCAACACTGGTGAGAAACATCTAGTGTTTGGTTGTGGTTGTTATGACATTCATTATATACAACAATATTTACAACGCTCATTTTTTATTAAATTAAAAGTACTAAATATGGTAAAAATTCTACTAACCTAAAGTCCCACAGATTTGCCATACTTGTCCATGCAATCAACAATCATCTGGATGGAAAACCTATTCATTCAAAAATAAAATCTAACCAGCATTTGTACTTGTAATAACACTAACACAATTTTTGATTTGTCAACAGTGTTTTTAAATTGGCACCTGCAAGTACACAACTACGATTCGTGAATAGCAAATCTAATTTTCCCCTATGTTTACAGGAACAAATTGAAGCGTGCCAAATACTATCAAAAATCTTCAATTTTTGATTTGTTAACAGTGTTTTTAAATTGGCACCTGCAAGTACACAACTACGATTCGTGAATAGCAAATCTAATTTTCCCCTATGTTTACAGGAACAAATTGAAGCGTGCCAAATACTATCAAAAATCTATTAGACAGCAAACTATTTGACTGAACGGAAAATGGCAGCGTTCTTGCGATCTACCTCGTCGACTTCGGTAATAATTATCTATACTATCATCATACAGCTATAATTTGATTTATTATTATATACAAACTTTGATAAATGTCATATTACATCCATCAAGTTATTATTTCTTTTAATGTACAGTTATCTAGTATAACAAGTACTGGCGCAGACAATGTGGATGTCATCGATAAGGTTGGAAAGGGCGCCCAGGAACAAGCAAAAAATAGGAACATTATGCAACGGACTCGCGATGCCCTTGGCGATATTGGAAATCGTTTGAAGAAGAACCCGGCTGCTGTTGGTGGAAAGGTAGCCGCTAAAAAGGAAGTTACGAGCCAGTTTGCTGTACCTGTTCATCGCCCACCACGGGGCCTAGCTGCTGCTAAGCCTAAGACAAAGACACTGGATAAAAATGCAACAAAGCCTCACTTGACTGTCAAAAACGAGAGTACTGCTGCCGCTCCTGTTGAAAAATTGCCAGATCAAAGGGCAACTGACGACCTGTCAACGGTGGGATGTCCTTCGGAGCATTCTTCAGTGTCACTAAAAGAAACAGAAGCAAACAAGGAGAATTCACCAGCTCAAAAGGTAGAAGACTCACAGTCTGATGGGGATGCTGAAACAGAAAACGAATATAACCCAAAGCTAAGTACTGAAAGTGTAGTAGAAGCATTCAGTTCCGACCGATTGAATATTGTCGATATTGATGTAGACGAATGGAACCCAATGTTGGTGCAGGTCTACATTAAAGACATATATAATTATGTATTTACTTTGGAGGTAAGTTTTGGCTGTAACAACTTCAATGCAAATTTAACTTTTAATGAATATTTGTTCGTTTTTATTATACTACATAGACATGCTTGAATAGTACATTAATGCGATTACAAGGGTAACCAATTCATTTCTTGTATTTTAATCCATGTAGAAAAAATATCCCATCCGTATTCGGTATCTGGAAGGCCGTCTCATTAATTCAAGATACTTGGCTGCTAAAATATTGGATCGGTATCTACAGGTGAAAGCAATTTGCTTTTGGTTTTGCATGGCGAGATTGCATTTGAAATTAATTAATGTAATTAATGGATAAAAAAATGTATTCTTCTACAACTAGGCTGACCGTAACGTATCGAGGAAACAACTTCAATTAGTAGGAGCCACTTCAATGTATGTTGCTGCAAAGTACGAAGAAGTCTGTACGCCGGCAGTCCAGGATTTTGCTGCCGTTAGTGACAATGCGTTTACAGTTGCTGAAGTAATAAAAATGGAACAAGAAATGCTTACGACGCTGTCCTTCGACTTGGCCTTTCCTCCCGCAGTTCTATTTCTTCGCCGTTTCTCCAAAGCAGCAAGCGTAAATGTTTTTATCTCTAAAGACGTAATACGGTATAACCGTTGCTGTATTTATTATTCTGTCCTTCATTACATTGCCTTTAAAAATTGTGTTTTAGGCGACTATGGCTATACATTCCATGGCAAAATATATAATGGAGCTGAGTATTGTTGATTATGCTGCTTGCCATTTATATCCCTCGGAACAGGCAGCTGGAGCGTTAGCACTAGCACTTCTGTATGCGTTTGGCTATCAATTAACTACTTTTAGACGTATTAAATTAATTTAGTGTTTTATCATTTTGTTAAGTGATATAAGCATTTTATTAATATTACAGAATCTTGGAGAAGAAGAGTTTGACTGAAGTTTGGACCCCTACTCTTCAGCATTATTCACGGTACAACGTTGAAGCCATCAAGCCAATTGTATCGCTACTAGCTGGAGTAGTGTCACGTGCACAGGAAGACACTCACAAACTAAAGGTTAGTTCCGTTGAGTGGGAAGTTACTTTGGTTAACAAATCAAAGAATTAATGATTTTGAACGAATCATTTATTACATATGCCTGAGTTCTTCAAAGTTTAAATTAATTTAATAAACGGGATCCACAATACTAACACTGACCTTCCTTCGTTACAATTGCACCAGTCTCAATCCCATTGCCCATTGCATGCTTCTTTGCCATTTTTATGAATGCCTAATTTCTAAATTAACTTTTATTTTTGCTATGTATATTGATTTGTTGTCTTATATTTTAGGCGGTATATAGAAAGTACCAAGGAAGTCGTTTGAATAAGACCAGTCTGGCTCCAGAATTAAAAGTGGAGGCTTGGAGAAATCGCGTTTTAAAAGAGGTCTGTAAAGTGTAAGCCGTTCTCCAGCATGATGAAGGAATGGAAAACCTATAACTTAACCCCAACATCTTGAAGATGATTAAAGTGTTTCATTTCGCGGTTAATTCAAGTTCGGTAATTTGTATTGTGCACCTATATCAAGTTTTTTAAAGTTAAACATGTATCCTTTTTATCTTAAAATTGTGACTAGGTGTAATTAGTGTATGTAACCTCAAAATGAAGTGAAGTGAAACAGATGATTTAATTTAATTATGCTTTGTTTGATTAAATGTGAAGTTATTAACGCTCTTAAACTTTTCGTTTTAATCCAGTATTTGAAAATTGCATGATCATGTCTGTCGATCAGATAAAGATGTGAAGTTAAACTTATTTATTGAAAAGGTAATTTATGAGATAAGGTCTTTTATGTTTAGATTAGTTGCAAGTAATAACATCGAATGATATGATATCGGATACGTTTCAAAATATCGTTGCCCTACGTGCTAGGGGTTACGACAGTACTGAGTTTTTAAACTGATTATAGCACAGAATGCTACTAGATAATTGCATGCAATTACTATTTTAAATTTTGTCAACTGTAATTGTTTTACAATTTTAAATAACGATTTTGGGGAGTAATTAATAAATTCTAAAGTTGTAAATAACGCATTCGTCAACTTGTTACGCACTCCATCTGACACAAGCAAGCTGGAAATGAATGCCTGTGTTGTAATAATCCTTGTTTTTTGTCTAGCAAACTGCAGTGAAATGCTTTTATGGTTTACGTTCATGTAGACAGATGTCTCAGCATATGGCACCATTCGACTTTCTTATAGAATCTGACAGTCTGAAAAACTATCAGAAAATAACTATTTTTTAAAAATCATAAATGGCATAGACTTATCTATATTTGTCACAGTCATGCCTAACATTTCGTTTCATATATCAACTTACATGTACCCCAACTTTTCGGAATATCACATTAAAATCATCACAATCGATGTCCGTAACACAATATTGCATATTATTAGTTTTACAAACAAGGATAAGCAAGAAGGCTCAAGATGAACTAACACTTTCAAAAACTGCATACATAAATGAGAAGGCTATTACGTTGAGTGCAATAAACGGCCCGTGCAAATGTAAGGAAACAGAATTGGAGACTCAGGGGCATCGTGATATTGCTATTAAGTAGGCTACCTAGTACCTAGGTATATCAGTTTGATCGACTTTATCCCTAAATATTCGGTATGAAAGACTCATTGTATCTATGCATATAAAAATATGTAGTATACTCACCGAATTTTTATTACGCAATATTGTATTGACACGAAAATCTTTAAATAGGGACTTCGTATTCTTGGCCTTTTTAACATCAACAAAAACAAAGTTACACAGGGGTGAAATTTTGATTATAGCATTGTACGATGCGATGTGGTGAATCAAGAAAGGGTTGGCGATACCAGACAGTTAGAATCAGCTTTCTACGCACGCATCGTGTTCCTCCCTTTCTAAAGCAATCCAATGAGAAGTAGTCTGGGCGTTGCTGGAGAAATTTTATCGTCATATCAAATGATACACTCTGACTTTCTGGATTCTGGATTGATTCAGTCTATGTGGATACACAAAGTCCAGTTTATAGGCTATTTATAAATTAATACATGTGATTCCCATTTCGTGTCGTGTGTGGTGGCTTGAGGCTTGACTGTATGATGTATTATTCCTTGTAAAAAAAGTTATTTCATTCCTCGTTTCTTTTATTGTAATTATGAAATTTTTCTGTTGAATCGCCGCACTTGAAATTACAAGGCTTCTCTATACATTGAATTAATAATAAGTAGGTACGTTACAAGCGCACACTCTGTTCCAAAACATGCAGTAATGCAGTATTGATTACCTAGTAATTTTATAATCCGCATTTGGAAAATACGAAACAATTTTTTGCACAGTGGAACGAATCTAACAATTTCAAGATGGGGCAAATCGACTACTTTATCTGCTACCTATTGGGTTCTCTGTTGTCTAAAAGATAAATTAAAATTTGCTTTGTTTGTAATTATCACGCTGACTGATTAATGATAAAAATCAAAAAAAGAAGGAAGGAAAATTATTGTTACGATTTAGCTTTAATGATAGTTATAATAAATAAAGTTTAAGTCTTTACCCTTAACCAGAAGGTACCCCGTATAAAAATATTAAAAATCGAAGTCCTTTAGCCCTCTGTTAAGGATTGCGGGTGGGTTTATGTACCACATATTATGGCACGTATACTGTATTTATGCTTTAATTTTACTTTGTTAGTTGAAAGTTGTTGGTACTACCAACTTGGTAGTTTTTAAGAACTATAGAAAGTCACATATGTCGGTCATTTCATAGAATTATGCATGCGCCTGATGAATCCTTGCGATTTTATTAGTATTTTGGTATTTATGATTAGACAGCTTTATTGTTTTCTAGGGCGCATTTATTTCCAAAACTCTTATAATTTGATTAACATTCTCGAAGAAATTGTTCCCCTTAAATGAAAAAATCAAAATTTAGTAGCATTACATTGTATTTATGTTTAATTTTATAAACATAAAGCTGAAATATCGCACGACAAAGCTGATACTGTTGAGTAGGTAAACTTCTTTTCCTCCCCGATTTATTGACTTTCCCTTTGACGGTCTACTCAGTGTGGTAAACTAGGATAATAAAAGCAGTAGTTTATATATATTTAGGTGTACAATTTGCATTTTGGCGAGATAGGATTCAAAAGTCTTCGTTACGTTGTAAAATTAAAAACGTTAACTTTTCCCCGAGCCTACTCTAGTCAGTTGGTGCAGAGGTACTTTGGACTTTCTAAACTACCCCTTTCAAGTCTAACGTTTATTTAATTTGCTTTGCGCTACACACTGTCATACGAATTGTAACACGTAAGGTGAAAAAATAGGCATACCATCATACGATGTATGGATCTACATACCTATGCATCCATACCTAAAAGCTTTAATTTTTCAGTAGTCCCTAGTATAAAACGTTTATGTTAATTTATTTACAAAATTGTTTTCATGACTAGATCTTCCTATTCGTATAATTCGTACTGGAGCATGTTTTGAAACTCTTATTATCATAAAGATAAGCCATCCGCTAGAATAAAATCGTAAGGAACTAACCTTTTCTGAAGCTTCTTACGTTACCCCAGCGAAGTGAAGTGAAATATCCTGCTTTCTTTCTAGCATAGCATCACTGTTATTGCTCCCAGGATGTAGGATGGAATATTACAGCACACAAATAGTAAAACAAGCTACCTGCTACAAAACAACGAGATCTTGAACGCAGCTTTGGATAAGTGTGCTGAACACCCAAAACTCGCTAGACGTAATAGATTAAACAGCTACAGTATTGTTTATATGGAATAATAAAAAAGCAAGCCATCTCTGCCTTTTCTGCCTCCCTGCTACAAGTCCTAACAGCTAACTCGTATTTCCGTGAGCTTCTCCACATTATCTTTATATGGCATAAAACTAGTTGGGCAAGGACAAGAAGAATTACATCCCTATTCGCTTCAATGTTTTTCCACTTTCTGTCTTTACGAAATGAGTCTCTCTGAACCTTAGTCTTTGTTAAACTCAACTCACTACACATTTACTGCATATCGGTAGGTAGATATCCATAATGACTTCATAGCGTGGTGTTATGTTGTGAGTGTAAAGGAGCGTTGTTGATGCCAAGATGCCATGTGCATGTATTCCTCTCAACTTCTCTGCTTATACACTTTAATTTCGATTTTCATATCCCTGAAACTTTGGGTAGAGAGCAGAGAACTGTGTATGAAGAGGTGACGGTAATGCGAGAGGATGATAATACGCTTTCTGCTCCAACTCTAACTTCATGAATTTTTTGGGTTTGGGATTAGATCGTTCATCAGGCCTGTCCACATTTGTTCTCTCACCTCGGTCAAGTACACACACGTTTTTATGTACTCCGCGTTGTTGCTTGCTTTCTACTCGCTCAACAATCACCAATAATACCTAGTAATCAAAATCTAACATTCTAAATGAATGGGTCAAGCAATGTAATAAAGATTTTTTAAAACTGAGAGAATGCAAAGAATCATTAACGTGACATATATAACCCTATTTTAGCCACTCAGCCCTAGCGTGAAGGGAGAAAGGGATATTTAATTTTTTGCAATTCATAATTCATGATTACTGAATTAATGATCATTTATGAACGCCGAAAATCTTTTTAATTCTAGAGTGTAACGTGCTCATGTGTTCGCTCTATATTTAAGTGCACTAAAGTGCCAATTATGCAAGTGTAGCTAAAGTTTTTACAAGTTTACGTAATTTACTTAAAGTTCGGAAAAGTAACTTTTCAATATTTGGTGGCAAAAAACACTCCAAAGACGTTGACAAAAGTGTTTTTAAAAATATTTGCTCGTTGAAGGCAACTTCTTGTGACTCATCTTTTATTTTCGGGAACTTTTCGGGTGTTAACCCATTAAATCTGCCAAAATTCGGAAGAAAAATCAAGAACCGGTTCCCTGTTATCCTACAGGAATGGACACCCACGAGAGCGACAATGAAGGATCTGTGGTGGTAAGTCAAAACAAAATACTTATCTACTCTGCTTTATACTATTATACTAAAATCGTGTGGCAGTGGTGCTTTTATTATTGTCATTCTTTAAATTAAAAATAAGCACAAATAAAAGGCAACGGCAGTTAGGAAAGAAGAGGTGCTATAAAGTGCATGCCAATGTCTGCTAAATTCGATTTCACAATTTCAACTCACACATTCGCCCAGTGATTTATTCCTCCTTCTCTGCTTCTGTTTGTCATGCAAAATGGGTTTGCAAATCGAAATGGTAAATTCTTCGAAGCACTACAGATATCAAATGCTTATAAAAGGAAGGATTATGATTATCCGTGTAAATTAATTAGCACATTTTGTTCTCAAGTCACATCGTAGCATAGAATATTTTTTTATCTAAACACATGCACGTTGCGCGTCAATTCCACGTATTTGCACTTATACCAGCGTATAGCAGATATCATGTGCGCATCTCTCACAGAAAGGGGCAAGGTAGGAATTAAGATTATTTCTCGAGAAGTGTGGTTTTTCCTTTCCTATTTCTACTCCTGCCAGCTACTAGAGTGCTACTACGAAAATCGCACACCGCATTTTATACATACTTTCATGATGTATGAAATGAATGAATCATGCAGAATTACATTTGACTTATCGCACGGAATCACATAATTCACGTATCGCGGTTCGCACATCACATTAGAAGGATTTGTTGATTTCTTGTTAGATAAATGCTTTAAAAGAAGATGGTGTGGTTGGTGAAGGGTGAGGAAGATTTTTTTATTCAAGTTCTTTTTAGCAAGCGTTTGTAAAGTAAGCCATCTTGTCAACACATGTGCATCTCAGACACGGTTACAGTTCATACGATATGATTACACTGAAATCTTTTGATATGAGATGGCAAGAATGTATTGTACAGTAACGAGAATTGTTTAGGAAGAAAATTGAAGGTTGCTTTGTAAGCGGGGGCTACTTTCCATCCACAATGAAGCCGTTACACCAACGAAGGCACATTATTGTTAGGGGTTTTCAACACTATATTATTATGCCAGTAGTAGCATAGTAAAGAAGTGGTTTTCTCTTGTTGATTTTGATCGAGCACATGTTAAAAAAAAACGTTGCAAGTAGTGAATGTTCCATCCTGCAAGAGATGATCAAGGTTAGTCATCATCGCCACATCACTTGCGATTCAAGGAATTAAATTAAATTACAATGTGTGCAAAGTACCATACCAGCCAGGGAAGATGTTGGCATTGGCGGTAATTCGTAATTCGACTGGCGACACGGAGCAGTTTAATCGCGGATATGAAGTCTGGATTTGAAAACATTAACTTGTACATCCACCTTTCGTTGAACTATTAACTACTGCTTTGTACACGGAGGTTACTGACACATTTTTATTGGCGCGTTAAGCTACAAGAGCCGCATTAAATCTGTATGATTTGAATATTAAAATATGATCTAGGGGATAATGGCATAGTATATCCCAGTGACTTATTAAAAACACTTTAAAATGTTTTTCAAAGAAATTATTAATGCGTACCTAAAAAGTCACATTTTAGGGAGATATAGATAGGACTAGGACCATATTTTCCGTACTACTATAGTAGGTAGGTATTTTTGTCTTAAAATGCTTAGAAAAGTTAGGGTAGTTATTTTTGTTTTTATGTACCTAGTTTGGTTTAGCCGCGCCAATAATGAGGAGCCCGCATAAGACGTAGACAAAATGCAAACTTGAAAGATTTCAATGTTAAAAAATCTCGATACAGAAATGAAGCGTTTCTATTCATTCTCCGAGCAAACAGTGAATCAATGATAAGTAATAAAAATAAAATAGCAGTAGGTAAAATGTGGATTGAAATAGGTTCCGAGGAGTTGATCTTATGATTTGTAATAAGTACCTATTAAGCTTCCTAGAGCAGTTTACTTTTAGTAGGTAATAGGATTTTAATGTCGGTTGACCCGTCACCCATATAATTATGTATTGAGTCTTGAGCAGCCAAAGCCAAGCCTAATAGTTCACGCCTTAAACTTCCATCAAATCCAAGATAGGCTCCGAGCGGATGTTAAATATTTATCTCGACTTAGTTCACCCCGCTGATGATGACGATAACTGGGATGATGAATGATGTTTTATTAATCACCTTGCAATCACTATTGGTTGTAATATACCAGTAGTGAGATTATAGGGATATAAAGTTTACATTTAACACATGCTGTCACCCTGTACTCAAATTCCAGCTAACACTTTATCTTCGTGTACGATAAATTATAAATAATTGTAGCGTCAGTAATCAGAATGCAGTGAGAGGAAGAAGGAGATTGAGAGATATATTTTGAAAAGGGAAATTCATTACACGAATTTTATACACATTTGATACGAGTTTCTTTCATGTAAATTGAATTATTGCCAACTGCTGAGTCTTATTTTAATAGCTGACCTGTCAACATTTATCCACGTGCATTTCTTTCACCACTAAGTAGCATGTTAACATTTATATCATTTATCTTTTTTTCTTAAAAACGGATTTATTCAGTTTGGAAGGGCAGCTACTATGACTCTTAACTTAGCTTCGCATGCTTTTCCCGTTAATTTTGCTGTAAATTCGCAAAGGAAATATGCCGACTTGATTTACCGACTGACGTGATATCGTTTTCATTGCTAGTTACATGCTTTATCATTACGGCTTATATGTACATCTCCATCCATCCCATCTCATCATTATAGCCATAGTCATGTGTATGATGCAAATCAAGAGATTTAGGTACAAACAGAACTGACATATGAGGTAAAGTAAGCAGTATTAACATGAGGAAACAATTTAAAATTTAGGTGTAAAAAATCCAAGTGATGATTTACACATTGAGTGTTTACTTTATAGGGAGAAATATGAACCAGAAATAGAAAAATGATTTTTGTTCATTTATCATCTTTAAAAAATGCAGAGGATAGGGAATCAAACTCACCGACCGACCTGTGTCTGTTCGACTAGAAAACACTTATGACCTGCTCTGAGCCTTGTGCTGCAATTTTCGTTCGGAATCATTTATTACGTTACAAGCATCATTTGGGTTATTTCTAATGTGCTATCACTTCTGCAAAATATCAAAAATGTAGATTATTGATGTGTGGGGATGCTCGATGATGTCGGGAATTGGATGTGCGGAGAGAATGAAACGGAATAACTGCGCTGCTGTGTATATGTACACAAGTATTTATTAATAGCTTTCATACTGCTCTGCCAGGCACCTTTTCGTTTGGAAAAACTAAAAAGTCTTCTGTTGTGCGCAGTCATCAATATTT